>JAODAL010024629.1:0-60182 GCA_025379985.1 Phyllomedusa bahiana | reverse complement strand
CCAAATATGGGGATTTTTAGGGATTTATTAATTTTGGAAACCCTTTAGGTTCCCCAAAAACCGAAATGGCCCCTAAATAAAAGGAATGAAAAAAAAAACCCCAGAGTCCATAGGTGCTCCTCCATTCTGGGGCTTGTGGTTGAGCCAAATAAGCACGGGGCCCACATAGGGAATCCTGAAAACGGCAAACTGGGAATCAATATTAATTAAAATTCCGATCAATTTCCGTATTTTTGTGAACAATTATAAATATTTAAAATCTGCAAAAAAAGTAAATTTTTTAAAATTTTCACTTCCACTTTTTTTTAATTCCTTGAAACACCAAGGTTAATAAATTTCCCAAATGGGGTTTTTTGAAATTTTTAAGGGTGTAGTTTTTTAAAAAGGGCATTTAAGGGGTATCTAACATACAGCCAATCACTTTAGAACGGGGACGGTTCCTAAAAAATGTATATTGAAAATTTTGTTAAAAATTTTGAAAAATTTACTACTAAATTTTAACCCCCCTAATATCAAAAAAAAAAAAAACTTTTAAAAAAAAATGAGGCCAAACTACAGCAAAACATAGGGAATCTGTTTATAAACTTTTTTTAAGGGGAATAACTTTCCCTTACATGCAGAAATTTTTGAAGTTTAAAAAATTGGAAAATTTTTTTTCAAATTTTTCAAAAACGATTTTTTTTATTTTTTTTCACAAATAAACAACTTTTTTTGGGACCAAAATTTCTTACTATCTTAAAGCACAATGTGCACAAAAAAACAATCCGAATAAAAGGATATTTTAGAGTGTAAAAAAAGTTATTCTCACAAAATGACACATGACAGATTTAAAAAAGGGGGCTTTCAGAGACCAAAAACTCTCGGCGGAAGGGGGGTTTAAACACCAAAAAGGGTCAATAAACTTCCTAAACTGTTTTAAATATTTTTAAGGGGGTTGGATTCTTAGATGGGTTAAATATGGAAAAAATTTTAATGGGGGATCTAACAAAAAAGGCCCCCTTTAAAGCCACATCAGAACTGACGAGCCTAAAAAAATTTGTAAAATTTTTTTGAAAAAAGTAAAATTACTATTAAGGGAACATTTTGGGGGAAATTTTTCAAACCCCTTTCTGCATAAAATGTCCTAAGTGAACAACTACGATGTCTAAGCCCCTAAAAAAAAGTTTTTTTAAAATTTAATCAAAAATGTTATCATAAAAAATTAATAAAAATATTAAACCCCAAAAAAAATAAAAAAATCCCATAAAATGCATTTAAATTTAATAAAATCTAAAATTTGTTTTACATTATAAAACCCACTGATTATGTTGTTCAGATTTTACAATTTTTTATTTTTACTACATAAAATGCAAAATTTATTTTTGCTGCTCTCACCTTTTATTCTATATATGTCAAGAACCAGCACAACAAGGGTATTTCTCCGACCTGTGGTTCACCAAGCAAGATCGGTACCATAGTTTCTATTCACTGACATGCTTTTATAATGACTTTTTTTTTATTTCCAGCCTATCTATAGCCTTTATACATGTTAGGCACATTACTAATCTGCCTAAGTTTCGGAATGCGCCTAACACATAGGCGAGGCGTGTTGAACTTTACACCATTTATAATCACGCAAAAAACGACTTTCATACATTCAGGCGCATTATACACTGAAAAAAAGACTCAACAATTCACATCAAAGCACCTTCCTTCATACATATCTCCCTAAATTTCAAAGACCCCTAATGTTGGAAAAGTATAAATAGACATTTAAAAAAAATTATGCCAGCATACAGTAGACAAATTGTAGATGCTAATATTAATTATTTTGTATGGAATAACTATCTGTTTTACATGCAGAATTTTGGGAAATTTGAAAATGGTAAATTTTTTCATAATTTTCACAACATTTTGATATTTTTCACAAATAAACAAGAATTGTGTGAACCCAAAACTTCTTACTAACTTAAAATACAATGGGCGACATGTATGAACAGGGCTTTGACAATTTTCTGGTGTACTTTGAGCCAAAAAGAATGTATGAACAGGTGCATTCCTAACTTTGGCATGATAAGTGTCTTTGTTATGCGCCAAAGACACTTTTAAATGTGCCAAAGGTATGGGGCATTCAGGGGACATGTCACACCACAATCTTAGAAGTAGACATATTTATTATTCGTTGACACAGAACAGTTAGAATAACCAGACCAAGTTAAAGGTGGTGTGCCTGAGCCAGACTTGTCGTATTGGTGCTACACTGCGCCTGCATGTATGAACTGCAGAAGAACAGGTTCATACATTCTGGCACATTCTGCGCTGCCTTAATGTTTTTTAGAACTGACCTGTCAGTGCCAGGATTCATACATATCGCCGACTGTGTCACATGACAACATTCTCTGAATAACATTGATAAGTAAAAGTATCCAAAAGTTATTCTCACATAAAGTGACACATATTAGCTTTCAAAAATGGAGCGCGGGCACAAAGGTCAAAACTGGCTGCAGCAGTAAGAGGTTAAATATTTTACTTTTATTGATTTGAACTTATTGTCAGATACAGCAGATATTTCAGGATAAAAACAAAAGACTAGTCACAGTGGCTGTAATACTAAATGACTACTTATGGTTTACTCAGATGACAAATTATTAAAAATAATAAAAAATACAGTAAAAAGGTAGTTAAGAAAATGAAATGCAGTTTAAAGAAAAAGATGCTGAAAAACGAAGTAAAAAGGGAAAACAAACAGGAATTTAAAAATTACTTAACAACTAGCAAAATAATCACTTAAACTAAATTTCTACTTTTTATGATGCAAACTGCAAAAACTGTATTTTTGGGCACTGAGTATGACTTAGCAAATCCAACCACTCTGTATAATATATATCCATGTATATGAGAGTTAGGCGTTATGTGAGCCTGCAAATGTTGCCAAATAACAGCTTCTGGGTGTGGGAAAGATGCAGCCAGCAATACCAATCTCCATAACTATTGATGCCTATGGAGAGAAAAATGCTATCTAACTAAGAGCAGTCTGTACAGTACAGAGAGTGAGCCGAAAATGGCGTTCACAAGGCAATACAGTGAAATATATATAACATGGTCAAGTGATTTTAGCAGCCAATGAGAGCCCAACACCTTAGTGATGACGTTTTTGACACTGCTCTGTGCTCTGCACTGATTGGATGTCCGCCAGAAGTGCAGAAAGGTGATTGGATGGCTGCCAAAAGTACAGAATGTCACTGAAAATGGCGTGTCAAACTAGAAATAGAACTTTACTTGAACGAAATGTGAAATGTTCGGTTCGGTTCGAGTTCTAAGAATTCGAGAAGTTCAACTATTACTTAACATTTCTAGAACAGTTCGATCAGCACTAATCATGATGTCCAATGTTCTGCACTATGAACTGAACCTTTTAAAATGTCTTCTAAAGTTCTAACTACCCTTTATAGACTTAAGCAAGAAGAAATAAACAGAACAGTAAAGGCCACCAGGAGCATCAACACTGGAACAAGTACAAAGGTGCCTATTTTTCTAAATACCTACCGTATATTCTCTTTGAAGTAATATGTCTGGAGCATCTGTTTAATAAACTCTCGGTTGTTCTGTTCCTTTGTTGTTCCTTATAATGAATAAACTGAGTGTTACCAGTTGAAGACTTGTCCTTACACATGAAATTAGTGCTCACAGTGCTAGACTATTTAGAGACCCACTCTTTTGTCACAAAAATATTGAAAAATATTTAGGAAGAGTAACAAAGAACTGGTACAATATAGCATTATGGAAAATGTTTGTTATTTTATTTTGCGAAGTGCAAGTTTTTACTAAAATAGAAAAATCTGGACAGATATCAGGTCCTTTTTAAGTCTACACAGGGAATTTTAAATTTTGTAAGAAATTAGGAGGTTCATCTGCATAGACTCTTGAATGAATTTTATCATGATAATAAAAGGACATTCATTTTAAAAGACAATATTAATTTGTCATATTGGTAGGTGGTTATCCTAATCCATCATATTGCAAAACTGCTACTGTGAACAATATTAACTTGCTAACCTTACTTTATACAGACTTCCACTACCAAAGGGAGCTGTAGAGTTTACTGTATGCTGTTTTATTAGTAAGCTTTATGTACAAACAGTATGTAGTAAACCTCTAAGTTCTGTTCAGCAGCAACAACAGAAACCCTGCAAGTTACAGCTATGTCAGTTATGCAGTATATTTGGAGCCCTGCTTATAACAAGAACAGAGTTTCAACTGTTTAAAAAAAAAAAAATTGAAATATAGAAAATATTGTGATTGTGAAAAAAATAAAGTTCAAGGGCATACTTTTAGTTTAAGGTAAAAATTATTAATAAATCTACCACCTTCAATGCTCCATTTTAGCGATGTTGTTAAAAATTCTATTCTATATTATCTTAGAAACTTAAATCACAAATATGCCACCATGCAGTGTTACAGGAGGTGGAGGTGTAACATATATTTTGATAAATGTGCCATTCACTTTTTCAGGGGAGCTGTGAACTTTTGAGAAAGCTGTACTGTACCACAGTGGGGGACCATTGTGCTTTACCTGGATTGTAAAATATTAGAAAAAAGCAAACACACTTAAAAAGTTGTAAAAGTTACAAAATGGAACATAATAGACTTTGTATTTGAATCATAAAGGGACCTCAGGAATCCTTTAAAAATAGCAAAAAGGCACAAGATGATAATCATCACCACTTTAAATAAGCATAATAAATAAACAACTACACCAAAATCCAAAATCTAATCAGAAATATTTAAATAGCAATGTAGAGACAAAAATGTGCATGCATAGAAAAAATAAATTAAGCCATCAAAACCACCAAAATTAACATATAAACCAAGGTTACATGGTCAAGCATAAGAAGTGCTCTGTGCGTAATAGTGAATCCCAAAAAAATAAAAACTTAAAAAAAAGAGAGATGAAGGGAATCCACATATTAAGTAAAATCACATGGACCCAGATGGTTGCCGCCGACAAGGAGTAGTCAGCAAGACCTTGTTGTAAAATGTGCTACAATTATTTTGCTGTACTTCATTTTAGGCTATGTTCACATGGCTTATTCTGGGACGTATTTCAGCCCGTAATTTGTGCCGTACTGCAAGAATTACGGGCTGAAATACGTCCCAGTCATTACAGTAATCCACAGTTCTCACAGAGAACTATGGATTATGTCTCCTCTCCCTGCTCGCACAATACGGTGAGCGGGAAGAGAAGTGACATGTAATTTATTCACGGCCGAGAATAATGCATGTCTATGGGGCCGGCGGCCGCCGGCCCCCCTGCCCCGCCCCGCTTCCGCCCCCGTACAGACGCCGAAATTGCGTGCCGAAATACGTCCCGCAATTAAGCCGTGTGAACATAGCCTTTGACACAAAAATAGAATAAGAAGCAGCACCACAGATATCAAAATAGTAATTTTAATCACCCAAGTCCATAAATCCAGCTACTGTTCAGCTCTTCCATAGAGTCATTTTCATGCTATGGAAGAGCCGAAATGTAGCTTTATGCATTGACTTGGGTGACTAAAATCACTATTTTTGATATCTGTGGTGCTTCTCCTTTTTGTATTTTTGGAAGATTTTTTTGAAAGATTTGGGGTCTAACTCGGGGAGTCTATGCAAAGTTATATTATTTTTTCTATCCATATGGTGCTGTTCCTCTTCAAGATATAGTAATCATTTTAGACACAGTTAGCAAGGTGTTTTGGATACTTTTTTGACATAGGAGTGTAGCTTATTTCAGAGAAGGTGTGGCTGCTCCTGAAGGGAACCTGTCAGGTGGTTTATGCTACCTTATATGATAGTAGAATGTGATAGAGGGAGAAAAGCTGAGTTCTGTAATATAAAGGTTAATAGGATTTCAAGCAGGAGTAAAAACAAAGAAAATCTTGTACAGATTCCTTATGAGACTTTGAAAGTCCTAATTACTCCGCCCATATGCAGTGATTGTCATATTTCCCTGTATTAGTGTGTATAGAGAACAAACTGTCAATAACTGTAAAAAGTGCTTTTTCTTTAGAGATTCAGAAAATCACATAAACCTATATATTATAGAGCTCAGCTTCTCTCCCTCCATCACAGCTCTCAGATAGGGCAGCATAAAATACTTGACAGGTTCCCTATAAAATGTGACAAACCTAAACATGTACCAGATTTATGAAATAGTATGAACCACTTTGATAAATTTAGCACATCCTTAGACAGTCTAGTCTGCAAGCACTGTGTATGGTTTAGACACGATTGATTAATCTACTTCAGTCTTTCTCAATTGCAGTCCATAGGAATCCAATGCAGTTCAATATCTGAGGATATGACACAGAAAGAACACTTCTACATCACATAATGCCCTCCTAATATTATAATAACTTATTAGTGATGAGCGACTGTGTCAACTATCGTTATCGAGTCGATAGTCAATATCGTCAATTATCATGACGATAGTCGATAGTCGATAACAGATTATTGCCGATGACCATTAAAGTCTATGGGAGAGGAAAAACACCTTCATTCTTACACCCAAACAGGGGTGGAGAAGCTGGAATTAACATCCACAACAGTAAACCGTGCCCTGCATTACATGCATTGGTGAGGTGGTAAATAAGGGTTGCCAGAGGTCACCCATTAGGCTTCTGCCACAATGCTTGCTGCTGTAGCTACTTGGTACTCTACTGCTGTCACGTTGCTGATGTTGTTCCACAGTGACATTTGAGGAACGTGAAGCATACGCAACAGATGTCTCCAGTTGATCAATCAGCACGGTCTCCAATTCCTGCATTTTACTCTCAATTTGGGTGGGTGGAAGGAAAGTGCTGAGTTTTGCTTTGTACCGGGGATCGAGGAGGGAGGCCACCCAGTAACTGTTTTTCAGTTTGATGGCCTTAAAGCGAGGATTATGTTGGAGAAAATGGAGCATTCAAGCACTCATGTGAGAGATGGAGCCTGATTTCCAAAGCCTCTGGGTCGAGGGGCACTAGCAAACTGATCATCCTCATCTTCCTCAAATCCGTGCCAATCTCTTTCCAAGGCAGGGATATCGGTAACGTCGGTGTCTAGGAATACCTCATCCTCCTCCTCCGTCTCAGCTTCAACACAACCCTGACGTGTCTCAAATGCTGTACCCTGAGAGCTGAGGCGCCGCCTTGCACTAGCCCTGGACCCCGAACAACTGCCTAATGAAGACCGATAAAGTTGTGAAACTGTCAGGCCTTCTGGATTCGATGAAGAGAAAGGGTTTGTGTCTGCATCTGTGTTCGTCTCCTCCTCCATCGCTGGTGGGACCTGCTGTTTCAGAGTGTCCAACGATTGTTCCAGAACTAAGATCACCACAATGCTCATGCTGACAAGGGCATTGCCCGCACTGACCATTTTCGTGGCTTCTTTAAAACTCGCAAGGATGGTGCAGAGCTCTTTAACCTGCCTCCACTCTCGGTGATTAAACACCCCGAGGTCCGCACCGCTGCTTGTCAGGCCATGTGTCACTTCGTACTGCGCAATGGCATTGCGCTGCTGCCACAATCGCTGGAGTATGTGGAGGGTGTAATTCCAGCATGTTGCCACGTCAACAATGAGACGGTTGACGGGGAGGCCGAGCTGATGCTGTAACGCAGCCAGGCGGAATGAAGTAGGGTGCGAACGGTGGAAGTGTGAGCTCAGACCTCGAGCCTTCCTCAGCAGGCAGTCCAGACCCGGGTAGCGCTTTAGAAATTTCTGGACAACGAAGTTCATGACGTGTGCCAGGCAAGGGATGTGCTCCAGCCACTGATCTTAAGGCGCCGGAGGAGATTTCGACCGTTATCGCACACCACCTTGCCTGGCACAGGTTTCTTGTTCATCCAGCCAGCGCTCGGGTCTCGTTGCGAAGAGCCGCCCACAGCTCCTGACTGTGTCTTGAGGGGTCTCCAAACAGATTAATTTCAACACGGCTTGTTTTCTCGGGGCACGTGATGCTACCAGTGGCCCTTTGGGGGGAAAGAACCCGGCACCACCCCTGGGGTTTTTTGAAGAGTGAGCGCCGAGCCAGAGAGCCACCGTCACTACCAGATACATCCACCCAGCTCACCCAGTGAGCTGTCACAGAGATATAGCGGCCTTGGCCGTGCTTACTAGTCCATGTATCGGTGGTCAGATGGACTTTGCCGGACACAGATGCAAACAACACGCTTGAGATTTTAGATGACACGTGGCTGGCAAGGGCAGGGACGGCTTTTCTGGAAAATAAATACCTTCTCGGCATCTGGTATTGGGGGCAGGCAAGGGCCATGATGTGGCGGAACCCATCTGTGTCCACTAGACGGAAAGGCAACATTTCCAAGGCCAAAAGCCTGGCAATGCCGACATTCAGGCTTTTGGCTTTGGGATGGTTTGGGTTAAAGTGTTTCTTCTGCTCCTAAACCTGGAAGGCAGAAGGCTGGCTGCTAGACTGGCCACTGTACAGCGTGCAGGTCAAACTGGTGGAAGGAGAAGGGGTAGAATGGGTCTCTGGCTGTGGTGGTGGTTCTCGGGCGGCGGTGGAGGCTGAAGCGGAGGCTGATCCTTGATCATGACGCTAAGAGACATGGGCAGCTGAGGAACGCTAGGTCTTGGAAGTGGCGGAGGAGGAGGAGGAGGAGGAGATAGAGGGCGTGACAGTGGATGGAAGCCCTGTATCAGTGTGGCCTTTTTTCGCCAAGTGTTCACTCCATTTCAACTTATGCATTCGCTGCATATGACATCGCTGGGTGAATCAGAGGCTTGCTCGAAAAAGGCCGAGGCTTGAGAGGTCCGGGATATTTTCGATGGCAATAAGCGAGGAGCGGTGTTTCCGCTGATCATGGCTGTCGGAATAATCTCAGTGGACTTGTGCGACTGAGCTCTCCCTTTTTGAGAAGGGACCTGTACTGACACTGCCCCATCGTCTTCCTCCTCGTCCAGCAAATTCTGCTGAAAAGACCACGTTGGATCTGCAAGGTCTTCATCATCATCATCATCATCATCAACACAGGTGACTTCGTCAACCTGACATTCTGTATCCAGAGGCTGCAGGCTACAAGCAACAGGCACTGCAAGGCATTGTCGACTGCCCGGGATTTTTGCCGATTTATCGGCTTCCTTCTCCTCCTCTGATGGCATAAGTGATTGGGCGTCAGAGCAGACAAAATCATCCTCTTTGGCCTCTTGATCTTTTGAAATGCCTTCTGACTCCAACCGCATTTTGTCATCAAAGAGGTCTTCAGAAAATGGATGATCCACAGTGGTGAGTACATGAGTTGACATTTGGAGCGCCTTCGCTTCATGTTGGATGAATGCTGATGATGATGATGATGACGACATTTGTGGCCGTGATTGGGAGGATTAGGAGGTAAGATTGCTGGATGCAGGTTGCATTAACCAATGAAGAACAGATTGGCGACGCTGTTCGTTACTGAGATTCACAGGCCACCGACTCAGCGATGACAGGCCTGACGGTCCTGTAACTGACGATCCGCTGGCTTGCGTGTTGTCATCAGCACTGGAAGAATCACCTTCTCTCGTACGTCTACCTCCATGTCTTACACCCCTCTTTGCTCGATTACCACCTGCAGTTCGCTCCATGTTCAGAAAGATAAATATTTTAAAAGGTATGGAAGAGTTTTTGACAGTCTTTTTATTGAAAGACGGCAAATAAACGGGTATTCTTAAATCCCTCTAATTTCCTACAGCCAACTAGGATTAGAAACAAAATTGTTTCTATCAAATATCTGTGAAATGCAGTCTGGTGGAAGAACCATAACACCAAATCAACAGTGTTCTTCCTTCAGTCCCTGAGATTTACAACTGCCCAGTAGAACTAGCAATTGATAGTTTTCAACAAACTATCGTACAAATGCACTGAGACGCACTGAGTGAAATAGAAGTATTAAAAAGTTATATGGATTAATATGGCAGCCTTCGCACCACTGACTACAGGCATAATTTACTATCAAATATGTATAACACAATATGCGTACAACTGAACTCTTTGCGCAAAACAGATGCACGGACTGCAATAAGAGTATTTAAATGTTATATGGATTAATATGGTGGCCTGCGCACCACTGACTACAGGCGTAATTTACTATCAAATATGTATAACACAATGGGCCACATGTATGAATCCCGAAGGGTCGGGGCTCACCTTTCCGCTAGTTTTCCGGCGGAATCTGCGCCTGATTTATGTCGGGGCCGGGGCGCGCTCATACATACAATGTAAAGTCCGCCGCGCCTCGCCTGTGTTTTAGGCGCAGTGCGGGTCCGAGGCGCAGTGCGGCGCTGCGCCTAGGATTCGACGCCGGAGGTAGTGCGGTCATACATGCGGAGAAAAGTCCGCCGCGCCTGGCCAGTGTGTTAGGTGCAGTGCGGGGACCGAGACGCAGTGCGGCGCTGCGCCTATGATTCGCCGCCGGAGGTAGTGCACTTATACATGCGGGGAAAAGGTCCCTGCGCCTCGCCAGTGTGTGTGGGGCACAGTGCGGGGACATGGGCGCAGTGCAGGACTTAGGCGCCGTGCGGGGCTGCGCCGAAAAACTGTTCCAATGCGAGACAGGCTGGAGAACAGCGAGAAATCATTCCAGATGTCGGTGCGGAGTATGAATCAAAAATCGCCTTTATAAAGGCGTTCAACATTCTCAGGAAAAGAGCTGAAACCTAAAAAATAAAAAATACATAAAACAAAATCAATTTCCAATATCCTAATTCTTGAATTAGGATATTGGAAATTCCCGGGAAATACAGTTAATTCAAAATTCAAATGAAAGCTATTCTATTGGTCGGCAAAAACCGGGCCAAAACAGAATAGGAGCGACATGCCATTAAACCTATGGGAAAAAACCAATCAATCCAAAAACGGGAAGTTCAAAATACGTAAAAATGCGAAAAGCTGATTGGTTAAGCCCGGGGGCTGGCCACTAGCCAATCAAAAAGCGCAAAAACCTTTTCTAAATTTTATGGAGAAGGAAATCGAACCAGGCCGATAAATTCTAAGTTAAAAAGACGGTTATTGGCCTGAAACAGCGGCCCTTGCTAAGCTCGGAATAAAAATGGAAAACAAATTTAAAACCCATCAGTTTGGTGAAGTTTAAACCCAAAAAATAGGGGAAAAAAAAAAAATTAAATAAATAAAATATTTTATTTCTTTATTTTCGTTAGCCAAGGATCAATTGTATGGGTGCAACGAAAAATAAAGAAATAAACATGATTTTTATTGATTTAATATTTTTTTTTCTTTTCCCCCATATTATCATTCGTTTTATATACACATCGGGACCAACTTCTGTGTGTTATAATTTGATTTCCCGGGCCCTGTACAGTTTTATTTCAGTTGCATTTGAAAACCCATAGGAGCGTCGCTCGCTCTCCCATTGGTCCAAATAACGGCGCCTCTTTTAACTTAGCCAATCACAGACGCGCTCAGAATTTCCTTTCCCCCTAGAACTCTAAAAGAAAGTAGCTCCGGCTCTGATTGGCTAAGCTGGACGAGCCCCCTGCCGCTTCAACCAATCAGCTCGTTTTTTTTGCATTTTTACTGTATTTTGAACTGTCCCGCCTTTGAATATGATTGGTCAATTTTTCTCCATAGGATATAATGGAACATTGTCGCTCCTATTCTGATTGGCTGGTTTATGCCGACCAATGAGAATAGCTTAAACAATTTGAATTACGTATTTCCCGGCAATTCTCTCTATTGCAATTCCCTATGTAGCACCGGTCTCGGCGACAAACGCGTTGTTCGGGTTTTTAACTGCTTTATTTGTAAAGAAGGGTTCTGCTCTTTATCTGATAATGTTTGGCACTTAATAAAAATAATTTTTTGATTAAAACTTCATGCCGCACGGCGCTGAGTGCCGAGATTTCAGTGTGCCCATCTCTCCATAGACTATAATGGGAGAAGTAGCTCGCGCTCTGATTGGCTGGGATAGCCAAGCACCTGCTATCTCAGCCAATCAGCTCTTTTCTGTCTTTTTACTGTATTTTGAATTATCCCGCCGTGGATTCTGATTGGTCTAAACTTCTCCATAGACTAGAATGGGTCTTTGTCGCTCCTATTTTTATTGGCCGAGCTAGCCAAGCCCCCGCTAGCTCAGCAATCACTCTTTTCTGTCTTTTACTGTATTTGAAATATCCGCCGTGGATTCTGATTGGTCAATCCTTCCCCATGGTTTAATGGTTTTACTGTCGCTCCTATTCCTGATTGGCTGGTTTATGCCGACCCCAAAGAGAATAGGTTTCAATTTGAATTACTGTATTTCCCGGCAATTTCCAATATCATAATTCTTGATATTGCGCCGTTCTAAGTTTTGGGAAAGTTTTTTTTTATTTGTTTTATTTTTTACGTTCAGCTCTTTTTCTGGCACTGTTTTCCCCTTTATAAAGGCGATTTTTTTGAATCATACTCCTGCTGCATGGAGCGGGAGCGCCGAGAAATTTTTGTCGCAATCTTCTATCTGCATCCTCGCATGTTATGTTCTTGCTTCACTTTGCCTCTGTCGGAGAATTTAGACCAAAAAAAACCTGGTCTGCCTGTCGGAGCTGCCGAGCGCTGCTTTGCGCCTCGCTTTGCCAACTCGCCATCGAATGCCTCGGAGTTTTTCGAGCGCGCCGCGTCCCGCCCCGGAACGCCTACCCCCACCCACACCCGCCCACTGCCCGCCCCTTCTAGGGGCGCAGCTGAAAAATGGCGAACACTGCGCCTAACACTGAATTCCCGCGTCCGACAGCGGGATTCGGGCTGGGAGGCGCAGTATACGCCAGAAAACGGGCGAAAAGCCCATTCATACATGTGGCCCAATATGCGTACAACTCAGCTCTTTGCGTCAAACAGACAAACGGACTGCAATAAGAGTATTTAAATATTATATGGATTAATATGGCGGCCTTCGCACCACTGACTACAGCCGTAATTTATTATAAAATATGTATAACACAATATGCGTACAACTGAGTTCTTTGCGCCAAACTGAGACGCACGGACTGCAATAAGTGTATTTAAATATTATGTGTATTAATATGGCAGCCTTTGGACCACTGACTACAGGCGTAACTTACTATCAAATATATATAACACAATATGCGAACAACTGAACTCTTTGCGGCAAACTGAGACGCAAGGACTTCAATAAGAGTATTTAAATATTATATGGATTAATATGGCAGCATTCACACCACTAACTACAGGCGTAATTTACTAGGAGATATGTTTAACACAATATGCATACAACTGAGCTCTTTGCACAAAACAGATGCATGGACTTCAGTAAAACTATTTAAAAGTTATAGTGATAAGTTAAGCCGGTGTTTGTGAACACTGAAACGTAGTGATTGCAATAGAACTGAAAACACAGGGACAATTTCAACTGCTATCAGAGGTCTGCTGGCCAAAAAAGTGGTAGAAAACAATTCTTTTTCAATTGAAGATCACAGGACACACTGAGCTGCAAAATATCTTCTTTTTAAATGCCTCTCCTCCTGCCGCCCCCCACCGCAGTGATTGCAATAGAACTCAAAACACCGGGACAATTTCAACTGCTATCAGAGGTCTGCTGGCCAAAAAAAGTGGTAGAAAACAATTATTTTTCAATTGAAGATCACAGAACACACTGAGCTGCAAAATATCTTCCTTTCAAATGCCTCTCCTCCTGCCGCCTTCCCTCCCCGCAGCCCCCTCCCTACCGCGACTCGCCACATAAGTAGATATCCTTAAAGCTTTCTCTAAGTAAATAAGAAGTAAAATTCTCTAATCTAACTCTATTCTAAGCTGTAGGTGGATGGTTTCTTGTATTAGAAGAGACTATCAGAGCTGTTAGAACAGCTATTGGTTTAAACGCAGAGAGACACGTCTTGCTGTGAAGTGTGATAGACAGAGTATGAGCTCAAACAGGAAATGCAGCAGCATAGATAAAACGAGGTCACGTTACTTTTGCAGCCAATGAGATCCATTGTCATGTTCGCGCCATCTGGCCCCGGTCGCTGGCCACAGACGTTGCGACCATAACTGCGGCTTGGCTTTCCTGTGTGTGAACACTGCTCTTAGTCCTGGATCTTTATTAATTTATGGCCAACGCCTTGCTCAGGAATCCTCCAGCACTCCTAGGGGTTAATCGATTCTCTGATGATTGACAACTTCTGCTTCCTATCCCTTCTGCTCTGCTTCCTCCCTTTCCCTATTTATAGCCACCACTTCCTTCTTACCGTGCCTGTAACCTTGACTTCTGGGGCCAAGAGCTTTGCTTGCCATGCTTTGATCGATTCAGGAGCTGCTGTCAGTTTCATTAGCATGGCTGTGGCCCAAGCTTTAGGGTTAGAACTAATTCCGTTATGTTCTCCCTTTTCGGTTTTCAGGCGCAGACTCTACCCCTCTAACTGAGGGAAGAATAGAATACGTAACCGCCGAAATTATCTTGAACTTTGGGTTCTTGCATTTTCAACAAATGTCTTTTTTTGTTATGGAGAGGCTTGCCTCGGAGATTATTCTGGGCTTACCATGGTTACGCCTCCATAATCCGGTGTTCGACTGGAGGACTGCAGAGTTGGTTAAATGGGGAGACTCATGTGGTTGCCATTTGAAAACTGTACAGTCATTGGTGTGTTCGATAAACGATAATCATACTATTCCCGACTTTGTCTATGACTTTAAAGACCTCATTCCGGGGGCAAAGTTACCTAAGGGTCGTATTTTTTACTTATCTACCCCGGAACGAGAATCTATGCATCATATTTTAAAGGGAAAGCCTAGAAAAAGGTCACATACAACCGTCTATTTCGCCGGTGGGTGCCGGTTTTTTCTTTGTTGAGAAAAAGGATGGGGGTCTCCGTCCTTGTATTGACTGCAGGGAGCTCAATAAAATAACAATAAAAGACCAGCATCCACTCCCTCTGATCCCGGATCTTTTGAATCAGGTTGTGGGTGCCCGATGGTTTTCCAAAGTCGACCTTCGGGGGGCGTACAACCTAATCCGGATAGGAAAAGGGGACGAATGGAAAACGGCCTTTATTACACCTGAGGGACACTTTGAATACCTAGTCATGCCCTTCGGTCTTTGTAATGCACCAGCTGTCTTCCAACGATTGGTTAATGACATTTTCAGGGATCTCCTGGGACGTTTCGTAATTGTGTACTTAGATGACATCCTCATCTTTTCCCCAGATTACGCTACCCATCAAGATCATGTGAGGGAGGTTCTCTCGAGGTTACGCCAGAATCAATTATGCGCCAAATTGTCTAAATGTCTGTTCGGAGTCCAAGAGATAGGATTCTTGGGGTATGTACTTAGTCCCAGCTTTATAAGCATGGATTCACAAAAGGTGTCTGCCATCGCCAAGTGGGTGAGACCTACTACCTTGAAAGAGATCCAACATTTCTTGGGTTTTGCGAACTATTATCGCAAATTTATTAAAAAATTTTCCCTGATTGTTAAACCCCTCACTGACCTTACTAGGAAAGGGACTGACCCTACCTCCTTGACACCAGAAGCTGAGCAAGCATTTTCGACTTAGAAAAAATGTTTCTTGTCTGCACTTGTCCTGGTACACCCAGACCCAGAACAACCTTTTGTTGTAGAGGTGGATGCATCTAAGGCAGGCGTAGGAGCCGTCCTGTCCCAGGGAACGGAACCCTATACCAATCTCAGACCCATCGCCTTTTTGTCCAGAAAATTCTCCACTGTAGAGGTCAACTATGATATTGGCATCCGGGAATTGCCAGCCATAAAATGGGCTTTTGAAGAGTGGAGGCACCTTCTGGAGGGGGCCAGACATAGGGTGACTGTTCTGACTGATCATAAAAATCCGCTGTATCTTTACAAGGCTAAACGGTTGAATCCCAGCCAAGCACGATGGGCTTTGTTTTTCACTAGATTCAACTTTGTGGTAACCTACCGTCCAGGGGCTAAAAATGTTAAGGCCGACGCTTTGTCCCGAAGTTTTGGTATGACTGACATCTCGGAGGAGGAACCTGAAAATATCCTTCTCCGGGGTAGTCGTGTACCCTCACTGCAGATTTAGTTTCTGAGATTGCGAACTCACAAGGCTCAGTCCCACCCGGACTACCCCCTGGTAAGCTCTTTGCTCCATGCCACCGTCATTTGAAAATTCTGGGGGAAGTTCACTCCTCAGTCCTGTCTGGACATCCTGGTATTGCAGGCACCGGCTACCTCCTATCTCGTACCTATTGGTGGCCTTCGTGGCAGCGTGATGTTAAGGAATTTGTTGCTGCCTGTGAGGCTTGTGCTAGGGCGAAGGTACCCCGACATCTGCCCGAGGGATTATTGCACCCCCTCCCATTGCCTAATAGACCCTGGTCTCATATCTCAATGGATTTCATCACCGATCTTCCCCCCTCCAAGAGTAGGTCGGTGATTTGGGTGGTCGTGGATCGCTTCTCTAAAATGTGTCATCTTATTGCCTTGAAGAAGCTACTTTCAGCCAAACTCCTCGCCGATCTGTTTGTTCGTCATATACTAAGACTTCATGGTATTCCCTCCAGTATTGTGTCTGACAGAGGGGTACAGTTTGTGTCGAGGTTCTGGAGAGCATTCTGTGGTAGATTGGGCATCTCTCTGTCCTTCTCCTCCGCCTTCCATCCTGAAACTAATGGGCAAACTGAGAGACTTAATCAGTCATTAGAACAATATCTCAGATGCTATGTTTCGGAGTGCCAGGAGAAGTGGAGTGAGTTTTTGCCTATGGCTGAGTTCGCTCTTAACAATCATGAGAATTCCTCAACCAGAGTGTCCCCCTTTTTCTGTAATTATGGGTTTCACCCCAGATACTCCGCCGCTACAGGTTGTGAATCAAAATTTTCTTCTGTAAAATCCGACGTTAAGCGACTGTGCACAGTCTGGGCTAGGAGTCGTGAGACTCTAGAAAAAGCCCAATCTCAGCAAATTAAATATGCCAAATAGGAAACGTCGACCCGGACCCGAATATGTAGTCGGCGACAAGGTGTGGCTCTCGACGAAAAATCTTCACCTCCGAGTTCCATCTAGGAAGTTCGCCCCTCGCTTTATCGGTCCTTTCGTTATCACCAAAGTCGTTAACCCTGTGTCCTTCAGACTCCGCCTTCCGAGGTCTCTCCGTATTCATCCGGTGTTACACAAAGCCCTGCTGAAAAAGTACATCCCTGCTGTGGTCGGTCGTCCTCCTCCTTGTCCTGTGGTCATACAAGGGGAATTAGAGTACGAAATTGAGCGTATTATCGACTCTCGCAGGGTTCAGAACGCTCTCCAGTATCTGGTTCACTGGAAGGGGTACGGTCCGGAGGAACGGGTATGGGTGGCGTCTATAGACTTACATGCCCCCAGACTGGTAACAAAATTTCACCAAGCCAACCCTTTCAAGCCAAGAGGATCTAAGGAGGGTCCAGTGGCCCTTCATAGAAGGGGGGGGGTACTGTCATGTTCGCGACATCTGGCCCCGGTCGCCAGCCACGGCCGCTGCGACCATAACTGCGGCTTGGCTTTCCTGTGTGTGAACACTGCTCTGAGTCCTGGATCTTTATTGATTTCTGGCCAACACCTTGGCCAGGAATCCTCCAGCACTCCTAGGGGTTAATCGATTCTCTGGTGATTGATAGCTTCTGCTTCCTATCCCTTCTGCTCTGCTTCCTCCCTTTCCCTATTTATAGCAATCACTTCCTTCTTCCTGTGCCTGCTATAGCTATTCTTTACCTGTAGTTAGCCTTCACCTTTTGGATCCTCTGAGCCTTTTGA
Source organism: Phyllomedusa bahiana (assembly GCA_025379985.1). Taxonomy (NCBI): domain Eukaryota; kingdom Metazoa; phylum Chordata; class Amphibia; order Anura; family Hylidae; genus Phyllomedusa; species Phyllomedusa bahiana. The sequence goes on along the minus strand of JAODAL010024629.1, from coordinate 42,474 downwards.
CCTCTGCTCGTGTTCCTGGTTTCTCTTTGTCTTACGATTTTGTACTGTGCTGCCCGTCTGGTTTTGACTTGGACCGTCCGACTACTCTTTTGTGTTTTGTGTCTGTTTGTCTCTGTCTGTGTGCACTTAGCTCAGTGCAGCGTCAGTCTTCTGGTTGGGGCCGGCCTGTTAAGGAGTCAGGTTCCCCAAAAGGCAGGGACAGAGGTTGGGGCGAGTGTCAGGGCCTCACTTATCCGTTTCTTTGGGTGCCTCCCTGACTACTCCTGACATCCATACACCACAAAGTGGTGACGTTATATATCCTCCTTACCCCCCCTCTATCCTCGGAGCTGATTGGCTGGCCGCCAAAATGACAGGAAACATTGAAAATGGCGTGATAGTAATAGATTATCTGTAAGATTGTCACCTAAAATATCGCGTGATCGGCAATTTCCAATCAGCCTAAAAACCGTGCCGATTTCAACTTTTGTCGATAATATCGTTCATCCCTATAACTTATGTAATGCTGAGGAAATCTTGAAATCTGTTTAAGAAATTTGAGGACCAGAGTGAAGGCAATTTTTAATAAGATCAGATTACTTTAATTTATGAATGGGTGTGAAGCTCAAGATTTCTGCCACAACATTGTGCCAGGCTATGTAGAACAAATGTTCTTTTCTTTGTTTTCTTTAAGTACAACAAACTGATACCTGTCATTGGTAGAGCTCAAATGGACACACATATAATCCCAATGTATTTCATTTTTATATCTACCTTTAATTTAGTTTTTTTATGTTATTAAAAGAGTAATATTACTTTTTCTGCTATATAAATTATTTATGATCAAGAAAGCCAGGAAGAAAGCATTTGTAATTTTTTTCTTTATCAAGTACAGCAGACTGGCACCTTTCACAGTGAGAAAATGTTGATCAGAGCTTTAATTATCAAAGCTTTTTATATGTGTGTCTCTTTTAAAGTACCAACAACTGCATCAAAATATATCAATATTAAGTTTAAGATATTCTTCATTTGCTCTTTTCTGGAGAATTCACACTCTGCTTATGCTTGGAATCACTCCTACAGATCTACATGGGACCAATTTGTGCATCCCTAATGGAAAGTGAGCTATAAATGTTTTCATGCAGAGGGAGTTAGTAGAGATATTTAAAGGTACTTACAGTTTATGGTTGCATAATAAAGCTCTTAGAAATTAATATGTGTAATAAAGCAAAGTCAAAAGAGAATTTGACATTAAATGAACTTGGGCCAGGGGACATTTATTAAATTTTGCATTTTAATTTGACTTGTTATTTGAAATTTCTTAATGCTCACAGTTAGTGTTGAGCGATTTTTAAAGACAAAGTTGAAATCGGAAAGGTTTTTATGGTGATCGAAATTTCCAGATCATGCGATAATTAAGGTTAAAATCTGTGCATCATCTATTAAGATCGCGCCTTTTTCGGCGCTTCCTGTAATTTTGGCGGCCAGCAAATCAGATTACAGAATAGAGCAGGGTGAGGTGTGTGTGCGACGTCATGACTGGGATGTGTATGGTTGCGATTGGCTGGAAAAATCACATGACCTCGTTTTACATAGAACAGCGTTTCCTGTTTCAGCCTCAGTGTCTCTCAGCGTCTCATAGGGATAGGACCTGCGCTCTGCCTGTGGCCAAACAGCTCAGCGAAATTAGTCTATTTCTGCAGAGAGAAACCTCTACTATTAGCTGTGATCCTTTCAATTTAGTTATATTAGAGATTTGAAGATTTTATGTAGTTAGCTAGAGAATTTTAAAGCAGCATCTACCGCTGTAAATTCCGCGGGCGAAAACAGACAAGCTCTATCTATAAAGAACACTGGATAAAGTTCACCAAGACTTAGTGTAGACATTGTAGTGGAATATCTTTATTATTAACAGTTTGCTGTTGAAATATTTCCTGGATATTGGGCAGCCTGAACTTATATTGGATACACATCATTTCTAGTAACTGCAGGTCTCTTTGTTAGCTGCAAAACTCCACTTTTATTATCAGTATACATTTCAGATAGGTGTTCATTTTCAATTTTACCCATTACACCTGTGACTGTTGATATATCCACCTTGCAGTTAAATTACAATACAGCAATCTTGTAGTCAGCACAGGTTGTTTGTTGCCAAAAAAAACGTGTATTGTACGAAAACATCACAGTTACGTGTTTTTTGACTTTTGCGCACCCAGCATTGTTCATTGACGCAGCATCTACGTAAATCTTAAAACAGCAATTCTATATTCACCACAGGTGAATTGAAAGGTGCAAAAAATATCGTTTAGTATACCAAAACATAACAGTTACGTGTTTTTTGACTTTTGCGCACCCAGCATTGTTCATTGACGCAGCATCTACGTAAATCTTAAAACAGCAATTCTATATTCACCACAGGTGAATTGAAAGGTGCAAAAAATACCGTTTATTATATCAAAACATAACAGGTACGTGTTTTTTGACTTTTGCGCACCCAGCACTGTTCATTGACGCAGCATCTACGTAAATCTTAAAACAGCAATTCTATATTCACCACAGGTGAATTGAAAGGTGCAAAAAATATCGTTTATTATACCAAAACATAACAGTTACGTGTTTTTTGACTTTTGCGCACCCAGCATTGTTCATTGACGCAGCATCTACGTAAATCTTAAAACAGCAATTCTATATTCACCACAGGTGAATTGAAAGGTGCAAAAAATACCGTTTATTATATCAAAACATAAGTTACGTGTTTTTGACTTTTGCGCACCCAGCACTGTTCATTGACGCAGCATCTACGTAAATCTTAAAACAGCAATTCTATATTCACCACAGGTGAATTGAAAGGTGCAAAAAATACCGTTTATTATACCAAAACATAACAGATACGTGTTTTTTGACTTTTGCCCAGTCCAGATTTGTTGATAGACACCTTGCAGTTAAATTTGAATCCAGCAATTTTGTTTTGATTAGAGGGATTTGAGAATAGCTGTGATTTGCCGTCTTTTAATAAGAGACTTTCCAAAACTATTCCATACTTCTCAAATTTTTATATTTCTGAACATGGAGCGAAATGCAGGTGGTAAGCGACCAAAGAGGGGGATAGCACATGGAGGTAGAGTACGAGAGAAGGTGCTCCTTCCAGTGCTGGCGACAACACGCATGCCAGCGGATCATCAGTTGCAGGACCGTCAGGCCTGTCATCGCTGGTCAGGGCCCTGTGAATCTAAGTAACTAACATCGTCGCCAATCTGTCCTTCAGTGGTTAATGCAACCTGCATCTAGCAGTCTTACCTCCTCGTCCTCGCAGTCACAGCCACAAATGTCATCATCAGCATCATGAGCATCCGTCCCAACATGAAGCCCCCCAAATGTAAACTCGTGTACCCCCACGGTGGTAATCCAGGGTCTGAAAGCCCTCTTTGATGACAAAATGGGGGTTTGGGGGGGTCAGAAGGCATTTTTAAAAAACCCAAGAGGTTGATTTATTTCTGCCCCTGACCCCCATTTTAACTGATGCCATCAGAGATTTGGAAGGAACCCGGGTTAAATGGGAAAAAATCCCGGGGGTGGCAAGCCTTGCAGGCCCCTTGTTTGTGCCCGCAGTTTTGGGGGATGCGGGAAAGCCCAGGACCCCGGGTCCCCTTTTGTTAAAGATAAGAGGATGACGACTTTGCGGATCCACCCGGGGGTTTTTTTTCCGCAAAATTTTGCTTCCCGAGCGCTTCATAAAGGGACGAGGGGGAAGACGATGGGGTAGTTTCAAAAACGGGCCCCCGGCCACAAAAAGGGGAAAGGGGCGGTCGCAAAAGGGTCCGCTGATTTGTTTCCCGGGAAAGCCACGGTCAGCGCAAACCCCCTCCTCGCTTTATCGCCGTAAAAAAGGCCCAAAGGGACCTATCAACCCGGGGCCCCTTCTTTGAGAAAGGCCTTTGACCCCCCCCAAAGCGTTTGTCAAATGCCCCCTTTGCCGAAACGCATAATTTGGGGCAAGAACCAAAGGGGTTTAAACCACCCAAAACATGTTTTAGACACAGGGAAAGCGAATGAAAAATTTTGGGAAATGGGGGGGGAAAAACTTGGCCCAAAAAAGGCCAAACCCGACCCCGGGGCCAAAAAACCACGAAAAACCCCTGTCTCCCCTCCTCCTCCTCCGCCACCCCCCACGTTCCTCAGCTCCCCATGTTCTCAGAGTATGATCGGGTTTCACCCTTTCCGTTTTCACCCTTCCCCACCTCGCCCGAAAAACCCAAAACCAGCACCACAGAGCCCCCATCCCCCTTCTCCTTCCCCCAGTTTGGGACGCCCTTTCACCCCTCAGCGGCCGGGGGTTAAAGCACCACCCTTCTGCCCTTTCCGGGTTTTGGGGAGCAAAGAAACAAAAAAAACCCCAAAAACCATCCCCAAAGCCAAAAGCCTTAAGGGCCCGGCATTGCAGGTTTTTGGCCCCTTGGGAAATGTTCCCTTTTCCGTCTGGTGGAAAACAAGGGTTTTTCCCGCCACGTCAGGGCCCCCTCGCCTCCCCCCCAATCCCAAAAGGCCGAGAAAGGCATTTTTTTGGGCCAAAAAAACCCGTCCCCCCTTTGGCCAGCCCTTTCACAAAAATTTTCAAGCGCGTTGTCTGAATCTTGTCCGGAAAAAAGTCCTTCCACCACCGAACATGGACAAGAAAGAAACGGCCAAAGCCCCCTATACTCTGGGGAACAGCTCACGGGGTGATTTTGGGTTGAAAATCGGGGGGGTGACGGTTGGCCTCATGCTGGGCCCCTTCCGCCCTTCAAAACCGCAGGGATGGTGCGGGGCCTTTTTCCCCCCAAGGGTTCCTCGGGTTTGGCATAAAGTGCCCAGGACACCGGGCCCGGGTTTTTAAAAATTTTAATCTCCCTTGGAGCCCGTCCACACCCCCGGTCGGGCCTGGGGAAACGGCTCTAAGCAACGGACCCTTTAGCGTTTGGGGGTGAAAAAAAAACCTTGGGGCCGGAAAGGTTGGGTGCGAAAAGGGCAAAATCTGCTGGCCGCCCTTAAAAACGGTTGGGCTGGAGCACACCCCTTGCCGGGGGACATGTCATGAACCTTTTTCCGGTCCAGAAATTTCTAAAGAGCTACCCGGGCCCTGGCTGCCTGCTGAAAAAAGGGCCTGGGGGGTTTTGGAGTTGGGAAACTTCCGCCGTTCCCCCCCCCTCCCTTCGCCCGCCTGGCTGCTTTGCAGGTCACCCCTTTGGCCCCCCCGTAAACCCGCCCTCATTTTTTAAATGGCCAACACCCCCTTGGGGGGAATTTCCCACCTCCACATGTCCAGCGTTTTGGGCAGCAGGGGCAATGCCTTTTTTACGCAGTACGAAGGACAAAAGGGGTTTAAAAAAGCACCGGTACGGCCCTGGGGTGTTGGAACCACCGAGGTGGAGGCGGGTGAAAGAGCTTTTGCACCACCCTTGCCATTTTTTTTGAAGAACCCACCAAAATGGTCATGGGACAATGCCCTTGTCCCCCAAGAGCATTGTGGTAAATTTTAGTTCGGAACATCTTTGGGGACACTCTGAACAACAGGCCCCCGCCACGACGGAGGGGGGAAGGGGCACGGGATGGGGACACGGACCCTTTTCTCTCCTTTCAAATCCACGAGGCCCGACAGTTTCCCCCTTTTCATGGGTCTTCCAAAAAGGCTTTGGTTGGGGGGTTCCAGAGCTATTTTGCAAGGGGGCGCATACCCTTGGGTTTGCATCATCTCAGGCAAGTCGGGGCGTGTTGAAGCTGTCCGGAGGTAGCGGGGGAGGGGGGAGGAGGAGGGGGGGAAAAAAAATTTCCAAGACCCCGATTTTTACCGACGCCCCTGTTTGGGAAAAAGAGGTTGGGGGCAAATTTTGGGAGGCGGAGGGGGAAAGAGGGGGAAGATCAGTTTGCTATTTCCCCCTTTGCCCAGGGGGTTTGGGGAAAATAAAGGGGTCCATCTCTCAAATATTTGCTTGGGATGCCCATTCCTCCAACAGATCCCGCATTAAGGCCATCAAAATGAAAAACAGTTCCCTGGGTGGCCACCCTCCTGGTTTCCCCTTTGTCCCAAAACAAAACTCAGCACTTTTCCTTTCCCACCCACCCAAAAAAGAGAGTAAAATGCAAGGAAAAAGGAGACCTTGCTGATTGATCAACTGGAGGGCCTCTGTTTCTTCCCTTCACGTTCCCCAAAAGTCACTGGGTTTGGAAAAACTTTAGGCGTGACCCGCAGGGGAAATTCCAAGTAAAGGGGTAGCGGCCCGCAGCAGGCAAGGTGGGAGAAGCCCTAATGGGTGACCTCTGGCAAAACCCCTTTTTTTACCACCCACCAACGCATTTCATTGAGGGGGGACACATCCAACACACAGAGATATTAAAATCAAGGTGCACGACTTTTCTGCGTCGTTAAAAACCCATGTTTTTTCATGTGTTTTCCCGGGCCCAATAGACTTCTGGGTATCCAAAAAAGGCGAATGGCCCCCAGCTGGGCCCTTTACCCATAGAGGTGTTTTTTCCCGCCCAGCAAACAAGCGTCATTTCTGAGCGGACCCCACACAAATGGGGAGTCATTAAAAACAAAAAGGTTTCCGGCCCTTTTCCCCAGATAAAAGTGGATCGTTTTTACTTTTTCAAGAAAGAAAACAGGCAAAGGTTTTTCTGATGATTTTTTGGCCCCAATTGCCGAGGTCACCATTTGTTTCCGGTTTTACTTTACATTCCTTTTTAAACAGAAAAGGTCCTTTGAAACTTTTTTTTTTAAAAAGATTTATTTTTTTTCTGCAATTTTTTTTTTCTTTTTTTCCCCAAAATTAATTTTTTTGGTTTTGCTGTGGGAGACTGTAAAAAACGCAAGGTTTCCAAAGACAACACCCGTTTTTCCCCTTTACTCACTTTTTCTTTGGGAAATTTTCCCCATTGTCAAAGTTTTTTAGGGGGCAAGTTGCGTGAGATACAGCTATAAATTTTGGTCCTTTTGGGGAAAAAGAAAAGTGGGTTTTTTAAGTGGCAATTTTTTCCCTCACAATTTTTTTAAAAGTGGCTGAGAAAATTTTTTTATAATTTTTTGGGGGCATGCGCTTTTTTAAATGCAAACAATACTACAGGTCCCAATTTTAAAAAAAAAGTTTTTTTCTAACAGCAAAAGTTCTTCACAATTACCCAAAGTGGTCAAAAGGGGCAGGTTTTAATTTTGGGGGGCATTTTGCTTTGAAAAGCCGCAATACTACAGGTTATTCGAAAAAAAAAGGTTTTTTTCCCAATAGACATTTGTTCTTACAATTTTCAAAAGTGTCATGGGGGCTGGGTTTGAAATTTTTTTGGGGCATTTTGGGGTGACATTTCAGTATACTAGAGGGCCTAATTTTAAAAAATGTTGTTTCTAACAGACATTTTTTCTTCACAATTTTTTCCCAAAGTGGGGTCAAGGGTCACTTTGAATTTTTTTGGGGGGGTTTTGCTGTGACATTTCAGTAACTACAGGCCTATTTCTAAAAAATGTTGTTTCTAAAAGACATTTGTTCTTTACAATTTTTCCAAAATGGGGTCAAGGGAAAAATTTGAATTTTTGGGGGGATTTTTCTGTGAAATGCAAACTATAATAAGGTCCTATTTAAAAAATGTTTTTTCTAAAGACATTTGTTCTTTACAATTTCCAAAAGTGGGGTCAAGGTCAAAACTTTGAATTTTTTGGGGGGGATTTTTCTGTGACAAAGCAGTAACTAAGGTCCTATTCTAAAAAATTTTTGTTTTTTTAAAGACAATTTTTTCTTTACAATTGTCCCAAAGTGGCTCAAAGGGGCAGTTTGAATTTTGGGGGCATTTTTCTTGACATGGGAGTAACCAAAAGGGCCCCATTTTAAAAAAAGTTTTTTTTTTCAACAGAAAATTTGTTCTTTTCCCCCAATTGTCAAAAGTGGCTCAAGGTCATGCTTTGAAAATTTTTGGGGGCTTTTGCTGTGGCATGAAACATACCGAGGTCCCAATTTTAAAAAATTTTTGTTTAAACAGACATTTGTTTTTCCCCAAAAAGTCCAAAGTGGCTCAAGGGTCATTTCTTTGAATTTTTTGGGGGGTTTTTCGGGGACATTTCAGCAAAACTAAAGGGCCTTTTTCCCAAAAAAAGTTGTTTCTAACAGACATTTGTTCTTTAAAACCCAAATTTTCCAAAAAGTGGGGTCAAGGGGGATGGTGCTGTCAGAAACAGGAAAAGGTTAAAGGGCCCCGTTAAAAGGACACCCAAAATTGGGAAAATGGGGCTTTTTTTATTTGCAAGATCTTTAACATAGCTATCAAACCCCAAATTTAACAACCCCTTTAATACAATGAAAAAAAGAAAAAACAAAGCCCTGGGGGGGATTCCAACCTATTTTAAAAAATGTGTTTTCTAGAAATTTAAAGGGACAAAAAAAATTTCAAAGAAAAAATTTGCCTTTTTAAAAAAATTCCTCTGAATTGTTAAAAAAGGGGGGGTTTCAGGAAAAAATTTAACCCGATGTAAGGGAAATTTGAGGACATGGAGTAAAAGGGGGCCGGAAGAGAAAAAAGTACAGAGACCCTTTTCCCCCAGCACGTTGAGTAAAAAAAAAAAAAAGAATGCCAAGATAAAGGGCCCCCTGGGTGTAACAGGAGGGTTAATACCAGTATTTTTCCCAAATGAAGCCAAATTGGGGCCACAATTATAAAAGGGGGGAACCCAAACGCTAACCCCGGAAATTTACTGGTTTTGAGGAAGGCTGGAAATTCTCAACTTTCCCTTTTTCCCCCACCTCTGCTTCAGCACGGGCAGTTTTCGTTGCTGCGTCATCAGGGCAAATTTTTAAAACCCGCTTTTTAATAATGCGGGCGCCAGCCTGGGTCTCAACCCCCCCCACTGTAACCCGGCCCCGGGTCAAACCCGTGGCCCCCGGAAGAAAAGTCAATGTCCAGTTGGGAAAATAAAATGGGGTTGAAAAGGGTCCTTTTTTTTGCATTTTTAAATGTGGGAGTCATGCAGGGTTTGGGGGGTTTATGCTGTGGCCCCCCCACAGGGAAATTCAATGTCCCCGTTCAAGTAAAATGATGGGTTTAAATCATACTGCCTTTTGGCCCTTTTCAATTTGTTGGGGGTTATGGGAGGTTTTTAAAGGGTTCCCGGGTGTGGGACAAAAACAGGGGTAGTGAAAAGGTCTTTTTACTTTTTTTTTTGTGGGCTTTTTTTAACCTAAGGTGTTGCCAAGAGGGAGCAAATTATCCTTGGGCTGTTGGGATGTTAATTTTTCAGCTTCTCCAAACCCCTTTTTTTGGTGAAAAAATGAAGGTGTTGTTGCTCTCCCCTAGACTTTTAAAGGTCATGCTTTTATAAACCGGGAAACTTTTCCAATTTGAAAAAAACCCTTTTCGGGTAAAAACGGCCCACTATCGACAAAAAGATCGATCTCGATAGCCAACCGGGAATCGTAAACACTAAAAAACAGTCAAATAAGAATAGGGTACTACTTTTGTAAAAAAAAAAAAAAAAAAAGAAAAAAAAAGTAATATATAAACACAGTTTGTCTCCAAGGATATAAATTCTTACACAGTGGGGGAGAGTCACACAAGAAATTTGCCAGTTTGGGCCCCAAAAAAAAAAGTAAGAAGGGCACCCCACGATCCACAATAACATTTGTTAAACTAAAGGGAAAAAAAACAATGTTTTCCCGTAAAAATTTTGGGGGTTTCCCCTTTTAAACATTTTCACTTCTAAAATTATTTTTGGCCCCTGGCTACTTTTGGGCCCCTTAAAAATCTGGACTTCACTCTAAGTAACCTAGGAATTTTTTAAGAGTTTGCCAATGATGTTGGGCAGGGTACAGAGAGGCAAAAAGCAGGGCAATCTTCTGGGCATTTTTAATTTCAACCCCCGCCAATCAAAAACAAAACTTTAACCTGGAATATCTGGGTCCAAAAAGGAAACAACCCAAATATAAAGGGGAAAGGGAATGAAATTTGGGCCCAAAAATTTCACGATGAATCCAGAAAGAAATCAAGGGCAATCCAAAAGAGTAGTCATGGATATCTTGGTCAAACACAGAAATGCGGTTTCCCAAAAAATTCTCCTAAGAAACCCCCCATTGATAAGGAGGAAATGATAGGGCTGGTATAACAGAGCTCTCCAGATTAGAAAACCCCTTTTCAAATACCCTAAAAAAGAGTTTAAGAATAGTTTAGGATCTCAGTTTAGGATCCTCATCATTTGAGCAGAGCGGAGAATGGTTACAAAGAGTAGCTATTTTTTTTTGGAAAACCTGTTCTCCTTCAATTTTAAAACCCGGAAACCCCCATGAACAGAATGTGTAATGCCCCAATTTCCTCTGTGGTAGAACTGCAGGCAAATTGCTGTCTGCTTTCTTTAAAAAATTTAAACTTAATTTCTTTTAAAGGGCCCACCTGGGGACACTAAGGGAGACATGTATGAAAAAGGGTTTTTTTACCCTTTTTTTTGGTACAATCAAAACCCAACAAAATGGGTTTTTTTTTAATAAAGGGCCAAAAGTATTGTTAGGGCCCTTTTTTTGAAAAACCAAAACTTTCAAAAAGCGCCTTAAAAAGAAGGGGTGTTTTTGGAGGCATTTTGGAGGCCGGTTAAAGGAAGTGTGTCGCACCACATTCGAAAAAATTTGAACAAATAAGAAAGGTTTGGGGCCCGGGAAAAACTAAGGGGAAAACCTTTCTCCGACAGGCAGACCTATTTCAAGGGAAACTGCCTGAACCTTTAGGAAATCGAAGTGAAGCCAATTTGCTGTAAGGGGCAAAAATTTTCCAATATTTTTTCAAATTACAAAACTGCCCTAAAAAAAATAAAATTTTTTATAATTTTCAAACTGTAAAAATTTTTAATTTTTTTAAAATTTTAAAGAAAAATTTCATTTTATATAAAATTAATTTTAAAAAATAAATAATTACCCAAAAAAATAGGGAAATATCTCCCAAAAAAATATATTTAAAAAAACATAAAACAAATCATTTTACAAATTTAAAAATCCCCCTGATTATGTTGTTCAGGGTTTTTTTAATCTTACATTTTTAAATACAAAAAATTTGAAATTTATTTTTTCGCTCTCCCCTTTTTTCTACAACAACAAAAGAAAAGGGATTGCTGTGGGGGGCCAGCACAGCAAACACAAGTATTGTGGAAAAAAAAACCGTGGTCCTCCAAGCAGGGTCAGTTAAACCCTGGTTTTTTAAACACTGACAAACCATTTTTAAAAAAATTTTTTTCTTATTTCCGCCTTGTCTATAACCCCTTTAAAACATGTTAAGGGGGCATTTTCTTATGCGCCTAAAATTTCCCAAAAAGCCTAACCAAAAGGTTTGGCCCCCGTGGAACTTTACCCCCATTTATTAACCGGGCCCAAAAAACCCCTTTCATTAAACCAAAACGCAGTAAAAAACTGAAAATTAGATCGGGCAAAACACTTTTTTGAAACCCTTTCCCTTTATACTGTCCCCCCTAAGTTATCAAAAATACGTCCCAAAAATTTTCTTTCTAAAGAGTAGGGATTATCCAAAGCGGAAACACATTTAAATCCATTAAATAGAGAATTTTTGTATGTCCCTACTTTAAAAAGGGAAAATGTTAGGGGGGTTTGTGTCCCCCCGTCTGAAAGAGGACTAAAAAAGGGAAAGAAACTGAGCCAGGGATAAAAAGGTTATATGTTGTAAAAAACGGATTTCCCGAAAAAAAACCCGAAAAAATTAAACCCAAAGGACTCGTAAGAGGGCAAAAAGAGTCCCCGCTTACCCCACCGACATATGATTATTGACAAGTTTCCTTGCATTAGAGCAAACCATCAACACTTTTAAAAACATTTACATTTTTTTTCTTTAAAAAACTATAAATTCAGACTGTTTCTTTTCCCTTTGTCAATTTCTGCACTCAGTGGGATACCAAAATCCTGCGGTTCCTTTAACTGTCTTTATTGCCTTACCATGTTGATCTGTAGATTGCCAGCTTTGCAACCTCTTGCTATTTCCACACCGTTTGTGGACCATATCCATCTACCAAAATACCAACATAATGGCTAGAAAAAAGCTGCAGGAATACAGGAAAGTGATCATATTAGACCTGCATATTAATCACAAATGCATGAGAATATGTTTGAACCTGGAACAATATGGTAATATGAATGTTTGACATAGTCTGTTTATTTTGCTCTCGTTAGGGATCTTAAAATTTTTGTCAGGGTTTATAGAATATTAATTAATGGAGGTCCAAATACTATGACTCTCACCGATTAACTGAGTGAACTGGCCATAACACTCGCTGAATCACTGAAGAGCTGATGTGAATGTGGTTGTGTCTGGTACTAAAGCCCAGTTCTATTCAGATGGATGGAACAGAGCTATATAACACTTAAAATTTGGAAAAAGCCCCAGCGTGTTCGCCATTCACTTTTCTGATTAAAAATATTCCAAGATTTGAAAGCCAGCTCTCACTTATTATTGCCCTTTTCTAGGAAGATGCATACATGAAACATAATAATTATGGGAGACATGTAGGATTGAGTTTTTCACCCTTTTCTGGCGTAAAATGCACAAAAGGACCCAGATAAGGTCTAATGCCCCAATAATGTTATTTTATGGATTTTTAACCCCCAGTTCACCGGTTATTCAAGCCGTAATTGCGAGCGGTTGCGTGCAATTCCGGCTTGAATAAGGGGGGGCATAGGGGGGGGAGGGGCGGGGGGGCGCGGGCCCCCCTTTCCCCTAGTTACTTTCCCGGGGTTTGGCCTGGAAAATGTGCATGATTTTCCCCCCGCCCAACGGATTCCCCGACCGAGGAGGAGGACGGAATCCATGTTTCTATGAGAACTGTGGATTGCCGTAATTACTGCGCGGTTGGCGCCGTACGCAGCGCAAATCGGCGCCAGTAGGCGCTAATCCGCCCCGAAATAACCCGTGTGAACGGCTTAAATAAAGCGGGAGTTTTAATTCAATTTTGCTGGTGTGCTGGGAGGAAGCTGGCTATCCCATTTTTTAAGCCATTTGTCTCAAGTGTCTGACTCCACCGGCCTGTCCCAAAACCGAAGGGTTTAAACTTTCAGGTGAGCTAAAAAACCAATTTGTTTGTTTAATAAATGTGAAAAGCGCTTTGTTCGTAAGGTTGGGTCGTCAAGAAGGTGCATTATGCTCGAACAGGCAGTGTTTTTAATTTTGGGCTGCCGATCCTGAAGAGTCAAAGTGGGGCAATTTGTGTTAGGGAAAAAAAAAGTCCAAAATTTCTCAACTTAACCAGTCAAGTAAAAAATAATTTTGATATTTATCAAACTATATAAAAAATTTTTTTTTTAAAATTTTAAATTTAAAAAAAAATAAAAATTTATAAAAAATTTTAGTATTAAAAAAATTTAAAAAAATCTCCCATTAAATTTTTTTTTAAAATTAATAGAATCTAAAACTACTTTTACATTCAATAACCCATGTGATGTGAGCGATTTTTTTAAATTTTTAATTTTTTTACTCAAATTTTTAAATTTACTTTTGTGCTCTAACCCTTTTTAATACATAAGAAAGAGCCCCGCACACCCCAGGTCTGGTGGGGCCTGTGGTTCCAAAAGCAAAGACAGATCATAGTTTTTTTTTTATGACTGCTATTTTTAAGACTTTTCTTTTTTTTCCAGACTATTTAGCTTTATACATGTTAGGTGCATTACTAATGTGCCTAAGTTCCGTAATGCACCAAAAACACGGTGAGGTGCGATGAACTTTAGAACTATTTTTGAGACACAAAAAAAAACCTTTCTACTTTTTGGGGCATTTGACACTGAAAAATAGATGCGAAAATGCACTTTGATGCACCTAGTTCATACATGTCTCACTTTATGTTAAAACTTTAAATGTTCATTAACTTTTTATGAAACTTTTTACTGAATCAATAGCATGAGCAAATATTAGAAAAAAAATCAAAATATATCTTACTATATCTTATTTACAAATGAAGTCCATCTCAGTGGAGTAGCAGGTTATATGCTACCCATTAAAGTGGTTGGAAATAAGAGAGATCTAAAGTGAACCAGAGACAGACAGAGATGGTGCTGAAACTCTACAAGTGTTGTAACTCACCCCTCTGCTTGATTTACAGTGTACACTGCTCAGAACTCTTCAATTCTGTTGCCTACTGAATTTGAGGGTCAGCTACAAAAAGAGCAGGATCTCCTGAAGATCAGGATCTCGTTTTCTGTGAATGTGTGCAGTGCTTGGGAGACAGCATAGCATCTAGATAGACATGTATGATCGGGTTTTTCACCCTTTTATGGCATCAAATGTGTCAAAATGAGCCGGCTACTATGTCTAATGCACCTAACGAATGTGGTAGTCACATTGTTCATAATACTCAATACTTTTTATTGCAACTAACATGAGAGGGGTTCTGGGGGCGTGCCACACCAAACTCATATTATTAGATTCATATATGAATGTGGTTCGGCAAAACTAGGCACATTACTGCTCAGGCAGGCAGACCTTTTTTAATGTGGTCTGCCTGAGCCCGAGGAGTCGAAGTACAGCTGGATTTGCTGTCAGGGAAAAAAATATCCAATTTATGATAATTATCAAACTATACAAAATTAAATTATTTAAATTTAAATAGAAATCTTATCATATAAAATTAATATAAAAATATATAATATTCCAAAAATATATAAATATCTTCTATAAAATGTATTTAAAATTAATAGACTCTAAAACAAATTTTACATTAAATAACTCACTGATGATGATGTGCAGATTTTTTTTATTTTAAATTTTTACTACATTTACTACATTTGAAATTCATTTTTGCTGCTCTCAAGTTTTATTCTACATACAACAAGAGCCAGCACACCACAGGTCCACCAAGCAAGATCAGTACTATAAGTTCTACTCACTAACATGCTATTCTAATGACTTTTCTTTTATTTTCAGCCTATCTATAGCCTTTATACATGTTAAGTGCATTACTAATGCACCTAAGATCCGTAATGCGCCTAACGCACAGGCAAGGTGCGATCAACTTTAGACACCATTTATGAACGCATAAAACCCACTTTCGTGTATCCAGGTGCTTAAAACCTAAAAACAGACTCAACATTTTACTTCGAAGCGCCTTTCTTCATACATGTCTCCCCTAGCCTTTACCCATTGGCTCAGGGACAACTTAAAACTGGAGATGCAACCTGCAAAGGAAAAAAATTATAATATTGTAAAATGTTAAACAATCCCAAGAAATAGTTTTACTACTCAAGACACTTGCGGGTTTAAAAAAAAAATTACCTTAAATGACATGACATCTAATTCTGAAATGTCGGAAATGACAGGTACACCTTAACCCCTCACCTCCACAACCAATTTTGACCTCTATGACAGAGTCTCATTTTTCAAATCTGACATGTGTCACTTTGAGACATATATGAATGGGTTCTCTCTGCAGCGTTTGACACTGTGGATCACCACCATCTCCTCAGTTTGCCCGCCCCATGGGGTATCCAGGACACCGCTCTCTTTTTGTTTCCTTTCCTACCTCCTGACCATCCTTTAGGCTCATTTTTTCCCGTTCTACCTCCCCTCCTCTCCCCTTGCGTCGGGGGTTTTTCAGGGACCCTTCTTGTCCTCCCTCTTTTTACTCTAAACAAGCCCCCCATTGGACAAACCATCAGCAGATTTGGCTTCCATACCATCTCTACGCTGATACACTCAACTTTACACTTCTCCCCCCACATCCCCTGCCCTGCTACAAAACACCAGGAATGTCTGTCCTTGTTTTGACATCATTTCCTCTCTTTCTCCAACAAAAACCCCCAAATGAACTTTAGTCATCCCACCACTACAAAACCCAAATCACCTTATTTCTCCTCTGCGTGGTAAACCACCATAACTCCCTACAGCAGGCCCGTGTCTGGGGTTTTTACTAACTCTGATCTGACTTTCACCCCCTATATAAAATCCCTTCCCGCTCTTTCACCTACCCAAAAAACATCTCCAGAATCCGTCCATTTCCATGTGGGAAACAACCAAACTCTCATTTTGCTCTTTTCATTCCGCTTTACTACTGAAAATCCCCCACTTGTTGGGGCTTCCTCTCTGAAACTCTCCCCTCTCCCAAACGTCCGATTCAGCACCAGGCTTTTTTTTTCTTTCCAGCCGCTATACTGATGCCCCTACCCTGTGTCAGCTCCATGGCTGCAATTCTACAAATACAACTAAACCATCATCCACCATAAGGCCTCCACAGGGTGCAACCCCCATACATCTCCTCCCTTTTTCTTTCTACCACCCACCCGCTCTTCCGCCTGTACTGACTAAGACACACCCTCACTCATCCCAACCCCATGGGGCCCGTCTCCAAAATTTTGCACTATTGCACCCGTTCTCTGGAAAAATGTTACCCCTGTGATCAGGGGCACACTCACAAACCCCCCAGGTTTTAAGTGCGCTCTGAAAACTCATTTCTTAGAAAGCCCATCAAAATCCCCAATTTTCAACCCCCAAATTCTGTCACAGATTTTTGTCATTTCCCGCACTTTTGGGACCCACAGGACATTGTAAAATAGATGTAAGGTTGGGATAGCAGGTTCATCCCCCATTTTATGTTACTACCCCATAAATTTATGTAACATGGCTGGTCCATTGTAAACCCAAACACTCTTCGCCTTTGTTTCACCCCTACACCCAAAAAAATTGAAGCCTTGCAGCAGAGCCCTCACACCTTTTGTCTCATTTGTCAGTAGCTTTTTATAAGTAATTCGGTTTGTCTTGCTTATTCCCTTATATTTAAAGTGTGCGGAAATTTTGGGCGCAAAATTAAAAAAAAGATTATTATTATTATTATTATTATTATTATTATTATTATTATTCATAAATCAGACGAATTCTATGCCAGTATAATGTGTGTGAAATGTGGCGTGTTAACCATTTATGTGGCAATAACTGTTTAATACCTTTACTTATCCACATGTTCAAAGACTGTTTTTTCATACACATTTTTTTTAAAGTTAGAAATTTAAACCCACTCACCCCCACTTTTTTGGGAAACACCTGTCCAACTGCTCGTTAACATTTAAATTTTTCAATCACCCAAAATCACATGGCGGCAATCAGTGTTTTTAGGCATGTAGACATTTTCAAACAACTCCGCATTCAAACTGGCATAGTAAGGGGGAAGAAAGGTATTTTAGTGCCTTTGAACGTGGCATGGTTTTTGGTGCCAAAAAAGGGTGGTCTGAGTATTTAGAAAATGCGTCTCCGGGATTTCACACACAAACCTCTCTAGGGTTTAAAGAGAAGGTCCCCAAAAAGAAAAAACCCGTGACGGCAGTCCGTGGGCGGAAAAGCCTTTTTGATGCCAGAGGTCAAAGGAGAAAAGGGGGGCTGGTTTGAGCTGAAGAAAAAGGCAACGTGCTCAAATAAACCCACCCGTTACAACCAAGGGGCAGAAGGCATCTCTGAATCACATACGGGGGAACTTTGAGGCGAGGGGTACGCAGCAGAAGACCACACCGGGTCCCCTCCTTTCAGCAAGAAAAAAGGAAACGAGGGTCCAATTTGCCCAACTCATCGAAATTGGACATAGAAGATTGGAAAAAACCCTGCCGGTCTGATGAGTCTCGATTTCGCGCACATTCGGATGGGAGGGGCAGTTTTGGCGTCAAAAACATGAAATCATGGACCATCCGCCTTTTAAAACGTTCAGGTGGTGGGGGGTGGGTATGGTGTGGGGAATATTTTTTTGCATCCTTTGGGCCCCCCGGGACCCAATTTTAGCATCTTTCGCAACGCCACGCCTACCTGAGTAATGTTGCTGACCCATGTCCCTCCCTTTAGACCACAAGTATCCCAACATTGATGGCACTTTCAGTAAGATAATGCGCCATGTCAAAAAGCTGGAATCATCTCAGATGGGTTTTTTGAACATGAGGAAAGTTCCACACTTGTTGAATCTAACCACGAAGAATTAGGCAGTTCTGAAGGCCAAAGGGGTCCAACCCTTTCTTTCATGGTGTACCTAAAAAGTGGCCCGGGGAGTTATTTTGGTCCTACAACCTTGTTTATTTGTGAAAAATATCAAAATGTAAAGTAAAAAAATTTCTGCATGTAAGACAGACAGAGACACCACACCAAATGGTTAATAACTAATATCTACTAAACATCTACTTTAGGATGGTATTATTATTTAAATTTCTTTTTATTTCTCCAACAAAAGGGGTTGTCCCACTACATATTATCTTGCTTCACCCTGTTTTTTAGTTTTGAATTTAGGGCGTGTTTCGGTTCTACAGTTGCAGTAGAAGCCAGGTCTGTACTATAGCAACCCTGTGGCAGCCTATCGCGTGGGACTTGCCTTTTGTCCATAGCACCATAGAGGTTCATAATAACACCAAACATGAGGGTCAAAAAGGGCAAAAGCATCGCGACCGAGGAGCTGATGGCCCCTACAAGAGGGGGTACCCGAAAGGGAGGAACTGTTAATGGAAAATTTTAATTTCAAAGGACTTGTTTTTTGCAAGATTTTAACATAAAAATCAAGCCCTTTTATGGGAATAACCCCCTTTAAGGATCTTTAAAATGTAATTGTAATATTAGCAATTGCTTCCCTCATGGACAGTAAACTTGTGAGCACTTGTTTTATAAGTATTTTTGCATTTTTTGGTTTTTGTACGGGAACTGACTTATCAAAAATAGTGGGAAAGAAAGAGAAACCCAAAAAAGAAAAATGTTATAGTCAAAAAGCTAAATATTTCACGGGAAAAAAGCTATAAATTTAATTTTTCTAAATTTTTTAAAAAGGAGTAAAATAAACTCCAAAAAAGATTAAAAACAAGCCCCAAAAAACTGCCCTATATGGGGGTCCTACTAAGGGCTACCCTACCAGATTGTGGGAAAATCGTCCCAATAAAGGGGGGGCCCCCCAGGAACCTAAGGAGGTAATCCCTTTTTAACCCCTTTAACACAAAAATATAAATTATCCTGTCAAAAAATCCCAAAAAAAGCAAAAAAAAAAAAACCCTAAAACAAAAAACCCCTCATACCCAACAATACTTATAAAAAAAAACAAGGCAAGTCCAGTAGATATGTCCAACGCGTTTCATACCCCGATTATGGGGTCTCATCGGGGGGCAGGAAGAGACATAAGCCTTCAATTAATTTCAGATACTTCGTGTGGTTCAAAATAGGAGCTTATAGTATATAATTTTTAGTTAACTAGGGTAGCATAAGTGAGTACAATACTACTTGCACAAATACATAGTTTATATAAAACAATGGACATCTCACTCACCAGTTAAGGTCAAGAGACCCAAAAGAGTCATCTCAAAAAAAAAAAACCTTACTGGCAGAGACTGTCACTTACTTACAGTTAAGCTGGGAGTTATCCTGGTATCATAATATAACAAATGGGTTACCCAATAATGTTCACGTTAAACCCAGCCCCTGGGTGCTGCCCAAGCAGGTATGTTTATTAGTTCGGCGCCCTTTCAGAGCTCCCATCATAGAGCGACTGAATAGAAAGCGGAGTGCCCCTTTTCAGCGCGGCTCTGTCTGTCTGAGCGCTGAATTGAAAGCTTATGTCATCTTTCCTGCCCCTGATGAGACCCTATATATCGGGGTATGAAACGCGTTGGACATATCTACTAGGACTATAGCCTGGTTTTTTTGTATATAGTATGGTGTTGGCTATGAGGGGTTTTTTGTTTTAGGTTTTGTTTTTTTGCTTTTTGTGGGATTTTTTTGCACAGGATAATTTATATTGTCTTGTGTATAGGGCTTAAATAGGGATTACCTCTCTTCAGGTTCCTGGTGGGCCCGTCCTTATTGGGACGATTATCCCACAATCTTGGCTAGGTAGCTCCTTATGTAGGACCCTATATAGGGACAGTTTGTGTCGCTTGATTATAATCATTTGTTGGAGTTTATTTTACTCCTTTTAACAAATTTAGTAAAAGTTAAGTTTTATAGTCTTTTCCAGTAAAAGAACTAGTACTTATTCAATATGCAGTTTTTTAATAGGCAGTTGCTCCTCTAAGGGTTGGGGGTGTGAACAATTGTTCATCAGTGAGCTGCACCTGTTAAATTTCTCCCACGTAGCACTGGGGCTTAGATTGCCTCCTACTAGTAATAGTTCATTGTTCACCAATTGAGCTGTAGGTATGATCTTGTGTCTGTGTTTTTAAGTTAGTAATGTCTCATTTTCTCTGTATTTCTTTCTGTAGATGGCTAGTGTATCAACATAGAAAGTTCAAAACCTTTGTTTTTTGTTACAGATAACTGAAGATGTAATTGACCAAAGAAGAGACGACTAATGTGATTCTGATGTCCAGTGAACACAGCTGCTTTATAAAAGCTGTATTATAGCTGCGGACTTTAATAACCGATATTCAGAAAGTACACCAATTTCACTCAGCACTGTTGCATCTCTCATAACAAAATTCCAAAAAGCCAGGACTGTGGACAAGTCGTTCCAGAACTGTAGCTGCTGGTGTTTGCTTCCTGTTCTGTGGTCATGAGAATACATCTTCTCACTCTGGCATACCAGAATCCTTAATGCCTAACCCCCCCCCCACCCCTCACCCGCCAGCGCACTCATTTTCAGCACTTAACTGTATACTGTCTGGGTGGCAGGTCCATCCGAATTCTACATAAAACAACCCCATATTTATGTCACATGGCTGGACCATTGTAAATCTAGCAGTTCTTACCCTTCGTCTCACCCGTACACCCTAATAGATTGTAAGCTCTTGGGCAGGGCCCTCTCACCTTGTGTCTCATATGTAAGTAGCTTTTCATTGTGCAATGTATGTTTTTTTTTGTCTGCACCTGCACTCTCCAAATTGTAAAGTGCTGCAGAATATGTTGGCGCTTTATAAAGATTATTATTATTATTATTATTATTATTAATGACCAGAGACAGGAAAACACCATGACTGAAGCCCAGAGGTGTGAGAGAGACCACTTAATATAGCCCCAGGTGACGGGTGATTGGCTAGAGAAGCCACACCCAACTCAACCTGCACAGGAATAATTAACAGTAGGATGGGGCTGTGCCTCCCCTATAAGCCAGGAGTAGCATGGTGCACACAGCATGGCCAGACAAAGCTGCATGACAAATGCAAAGTAGGTCTGAAGCGATGGTGAGCACAGCAGCATGACACAGTCTAACATCTGTAATGTGTTTAATGTGTTTAATTGCTGTTTTTGTCTAAAAACATAATACAGCATCATTACAAAATTCATGATTTGGTTTAGCCTCAAGAACATCTCCAGAATCCGTACGTTTCTCACCGTGGAAACAACTCAAACTCTCATTACTGCTCTTATTCTTTCTCGTCTTGACTACTGTAACTCCTTGCTTATCGGTCTCCCTCTCTGCAAACTCTCCCCTCTTCAATCTGTCCTGAATGCAGCAGCCAGGCTCATCTTTCTCTCCAGCCGCTATACTGACGCCTCTACCCTGTGTCAGTCACTGCACTGGTTGCCCATTCAGTACAGGATACAGTATAAACTCAGCACTCTCACTCATAAAGCTCTCCACAACGCTGCCCCCCCCTACATCTCCTCCCTCGTCTCTGTCTACCACCCGACCTGCTCTCTCCGCTCTGCTGCTGATATCAGGTTACACTCATCAATCATCCGAACCTCCCATGCCCGTCTCCAAGATTTCACACGTGCGGCACCAATTCTCTGGAATATGCTACCGCGGGCGATCAGGCACATTCACAACCCTCACAGTTTTAAGAGGGCCCTGAAAATACATCTTCTCGGTCTGGCCTACCAAGATCCCTAACTGCTATCACACACATTTGTCACTCCCTACACTAGGGCACTCACAGGAACTTATCTGTATATAAATGTACTGTCAGGGTGGCAGGTTCATACATTTTTCATGTAAACCACCCCCTATTTATGAAACATGGCTGGACCATTGTAAACTTGGCACTTCTTACCGTATGTTTCACCCATACATCCTAATAGATTGTAAGCTCTCACGAGCAGGGCCCTCACACCTGGTGTCTCATTTGTAAGCATTTACTTATTTGTTTGAAATACACTACTATTATTTGGCCCATAACTGTATATGCATGACAGCTATATCAGATCATTATAATCTATTTTTAATCTGTCATGAAAAACTTAATATGCTACAAAATACTGTTGTGACCTTTAAAAAAACAGCAGAAACTGGATAAACAAGTGAAGAATGAACAGAGTCCCAGATGCCAAAATAATTATAACTATATCTATTATAACTAGATCACTGTATGAGCGATGTGCCAGTACCGGTGGCATGCCTCGGATTCATAAACGCTATACTTGTCCTGCTGATAAATCTGGCATAGGCTAAAAACAGGCTGCACTTTGTAAGTAAAAATGGATAAAACTAACAGAAGTAAAAGAAATATGTAATAAACAGTGAATCTCTGAAGACCCATTCACTGTTTTTGACACCTTAATATGTGTTTGAAAAAGTATCACAAGGGTTTCATAAGCAGTAATTCAGAAAATTGGTGAATATATAAAGTTTTGAAAATAAGATGAAGCTTAGTCTTTCATGCATAAGTACATTTATTATGCCAATATTTTTGCATTCTATCATTCACCAACATCCAGTTAGTCCTATTTTAGTGCTGAGCAATGTATTCAAGTAATAATTGACATTTTCAAGTAAAGGTCAACTGGGCAGGGGGAAATGTCAATGATTTTGTAGTGTACAGAGCCAAATACTCACATGATTAAAATTTTAATAAAAATCAGTTATAATGGCTTACAGTATTTGCCCTGGCTTTGTTGAAGAGAGGTGCAAATTATCTACAGATTATGTTGTCAGTTTCTTTAATATGTTTATGATATGTTTCTGTACAATCTTGGTAAAGTGCTGTGGGATATGTCTCTATATATACACAGTATCTCAAAAAAGCGAGTACACCACTCACATTTTTGTAAATATTGCATTATATCTTTTCATGGGACAACACTGAAGATATGACACTTTGAAACAATGTAAAGTAGTTGGTGTACAGCTTGTATAACAGTGTAAATTTGTTGTGCCTTCAAAAACACACAGCCATCGATATCTAAACCACAAGCAATAAACGTGAGTACACTCGTAACTGAAAATGGACAAATTGTGTCCAATTGCAATTTTCTGATGACAGTGTTATATGACTTGTTAGTTTTACAAGATCTCAGGTGTGAATGGGGAGAAGGTGTTTTAAATTTGGTGTTATCACGCTCACACTCTCTCATACTAGTCTCTCGAAGTCAACATGGCACCTCATGACAAAGAACTGTCTGAGGTTCTAAAAAAAAGAATTGTTGCTGTATTAAAGAGGGCCCTAGGATAAAAAGTTTGCCAACCCCCTGAAACTGGTTGGATCATGTGTAGGACCACACAACAGTAAAAAAAAAAGGGTTCCCCCCAAAACAGACCGCCCATGGTAAACCCAAAAAGAAGTTGCTCATGTGGCCAGACAAATCCAGGAGCTTTTAAAAATAGTCATATGAGTGCTGCAAGCACTGATGCAGAGGTTAAAGTGGTGGAAGGTCAGCCTGTCAGTGCTTAGATCATACAGCGTGCACTTCCTTAAATTGGTCTGCATGGCTTTCATCCCAGAAGGAAGCCTCTTCTAAAGATGATGCACAAAAAAAGCCCTCAGTTTGCTGAAAACAGACTTCGGACATGGATTACTGAAACCATGTCCTGTGGTCTAATGTCACCAAATTAAACTTATTTGGTACAGATGTTGTGAAGTGTGTGTGGTGGAAACCGGGTGAGGAGTACAAGTGTGTCTTGACTACAGACAGTGAGGGTTTGGAGGTAAAGGGTTGGGACTGCAGTTTGTGCCAGTTGGGGACCTCAGTTCATGGGGAACATGAATGCCAAAATGTACTGTGAAAGAGATGGGCGAATTTCCGAAAAATTTGTTTTCGTTCACTTCGCCCAAATTTTTCTCAAAAATAACTTCGTTCCCTTACTTTGGGATGAATCACGTTAAAAAAAAAGCTATTTTCCCGGTCACAGGCCTCAGGGTGTGTAGAACTGTTCCATCTTTAAAAAGCAGAGGGGGCTTGGTTCGGTCTTCATACAATGTTGTGTTTTAGTATGACCGCACATGACTGCCCGCTTCATAAACGCTTTACTATAAAATTCCCCGGGGACTTAAGGGGCAAAAGACCAAAAACGAAACTGGTAGTTGCCCCGATAAATTTAGCCCGGAAAGCGGAAAAAAAACAAGCTGAGAGCTCAGGTGGCAACATTAGTGACAGAGTGTGGGGGTTGACGGGGGCCCAGCCCCCCCGCATGAGGTCGGGCAGGGGGGGCCACATGGGGAAAATTTTTGGAGGGGGGCAAAAAAAAAAAAGAATGGGCCACAAAAGGGCACAATGACCCAGGGGGGAGGTAAACAAAAAAACAGCAGCATGAGGTCAGCGTGGCACAATGACACAGTGTGTGGGTTAAAGGGCCCGAAAGCCAAAAGCACAGCTGAGGCAAAACGTGGCACAATGAAAACAGTGTGAAAGGTCCCCGGGCCGCACCCCCGAAAAGCACATGGGGTCAGACATTTGGCCCACAATGACAAAGTGTTGGGGGGTTCAGGGGCATCAGCCCACAGCAGAAATGGGGTCGGGGCCCAGTGGCACAATGACATTTGGAGGTGGCAAAAACGGAGTGGGGCCACAGAGTGGGACAATGACCCCGTGTGGGGGGTTCCCCGGGAGCAGCAACCAGCGGGCATGAGGCAGGCATTGGGCACATGACATTCTGGGGGTCAAAAACAGGAGAAGGGCCAAGAGTGGGTTAATTACCCAGTGTGGGGGGTCATGGCAGCACCCAACAAGCACACATGATTTTCGGGCCCCGTGGCAAAAATGACATTCGGGGAGGGGGCAAAAACAGGAGTAGGCCACAGAGGGGGACAATAAACCCCTTTGGGGAAAGGTAAAGGCAGCGGGAACAGCACCCAAAATTAAAGGTCAGACAGGGGCACAATGACACGTGGTAGGTCACGGAAAGCAGCCACAGAAAGCCCCCAATGAGGCCCAGACAGTGGCAAAAAGACACGTGGGTACGTCACGGCAGCACCCACAGCAGAAAACATGAGGTGGGCAGGGGGACAATCACATTCGGGAGGGGGAAAAAAACGGGGAAGTAGGCCACAGAGGGGGATAGTGCCCACTTTGGGGAGGTCACCGGCAGCACCCCACAGCACAGCATGAGGTCAGGAAAGGGTTTTTCAATAAAATTTCGGAGGGGGGGAAAAAACGGGGTTTTGGCCCCAAAAGGGGACAATGACCCAGGTGGAGGTAAAGGGGGCCCGCCACGGGCACTTTGAGGTCAACAGTGGAAACAATGACACGTGGTAGGCACGGCACCCGCCACAGCAGCACATGAGGCCCGGGGCAGTGGCAAAAACACATTCTGGAAGGGGGAAATATGGATTGGGGCACAGAGTGGCACAATGACAGAGAGTGGAGATGAGGCCCGGCAGGGCAACACCCTGGGGCAGAGAGGGGGCAAAAATTTGCCCATTCGGGAGGTGGCAAAAAAAAAGTAGGCCAAGGAGTGAAAACAATGAAAACCATTTGGAGTTAAACGGAAAAGGCCACAGAAGCAGTATGAGGCCCGACAGGGGCCAATGACAGATTGGGGAAAGGGTCACGAAAACAGCCCCACCCACGCATGAGGCCAGACAGGGGCCCACGTGACACATTTGGGGGGTCCCCGGCAGCACCCCACAGCAGCGCATGAGGTCAGGCATGGAAACAATGCCCTTCTGGGGGTGGAAAAAACAGGATTGGGCCCAACAGATTTGGGGACAATAAAACCCGGTGGAGGCCCAGGGCCCAGCAGCCAAACAGCAGCTTGAGGTCAAAACAGGGGCACAATGAAACTTTTTGTAGGTCAGGGCACAGCAGCTTTAGGTCAACATGGAAAAAAGACATTCTGGGGGGCAAAACGGGTAGTGGGCCCCACAGAGGGGGCACAATGACAGAGAGTGGGGGTAAAGGGGGCGGCAGCAGCATGAGGTCAAAAACAGGGGCACAATGAATTCTGGGGGTGGAAAAAACGGGAATAGGCCACAGAGGGGAAAAAGACACGTGTCAAAGGTAAACGGCAGCACCCAAACAGAGCAGAATGGGTCAGAAAGGGGCCATCCCCATTTTTGGAGGGGGAAAAATAACGGGAGAAGGCCAAGAGGGGCACAAGGGACGAGAGTGGGGGGCACGGCAGCAGCCAAAAGAAAGCAGCAAGGCGGAAGTGGCCAAAACGGGAGTGTGGAGGGGGTTTTGGAAATACCAGCCCGTGTAAAGAGGTTTTGGGGGCCCGATGGGAAACGTCAGCAGATGTGTGGAAACAGGCTGTGGCGCATCAAATAGTGGCTGAGGCAGGTAGTTTAAAACCAAAACCATTTCTCACAGTTTGGGTGAGCGTCATGTTTAAAGTATTTTCTGACGCCAAAGGGCATTGGTTTGTGGAAACCCGGGCCGATCCCCCCTTTGTTTTCATCTTGAAAAAGGGGCCCGTCTTTCCCCAACTTTTTTCCCGGGGACAAGGGGGTTTCTTTTTGGGGAAAAACCCCGAGGGCCCCCCCGCCGCACTGAACACCCCTTTGTTTGCCAACAAATTTGGTGGGGCCAGGACAGCTTCCCCACTGCAAATGGGAAATTTGCGGCACAAATCCAGTTTGGCTGCCCATATCCAGGGGATCTTCTAAGGGGGTGGCAGAGTTTTTTCCCAAGTAGGCCACCCCCCTTGGTTGGGGTTCGGGGTCTGTTTCCAGCCCTGTTTGCTTTTGGCGACTGCCCTCCTCCCCTGGGGCGGGTAAAGGGAAGCTGCCCCATCATTGACTCCAGACTTTTTTTTCTGCTGATGGAGCGGGATGCCCCGACCCCCCCCCCTTTCCCCCCGGGGCAGCCGGGGGCGGGAAAGTATAAGGCTGAAAAACCCCCCGGGGTTAGACCTTTTAAAAGGAGGCGGACGATGCCGCACATGGGGGGGGCCAATACTAGGGAGGTTTTTTCCCGATATAATCTGAGTTTGCCCTCCCTCTAAAATAGCGGGAAAAAGGCTCCCATTTTGGACTGGTAGCAAAAGGCCCAATTGGGTGGAGAGCCAAAAAGCCCAACCCCTTGCCGGATGCTGACTATTCGGCTGTCCCCTAGCAGGCAAAAACACATGCTGCGGGCCATCGCCCAAAAATGACTCCGAGGGGCTCCCCGCCTCCATCTCCACTGCATACTGCCACGGGGCCCTTCGGGTCTTTTGCCCCCGTCTTCCTCAACCCATCTAGCTCCTCCAGCTGCTCCTCCTCTTTGGGCACTTGGGTAGAAAATCCATAATTTTTTACCAGGGCAATGCTTCTGCCCCTTTACTCCTCCCCTCCTCCATTTTAGTCCCCACCGAACCCCATGTGCCGCGAGGGTTAGTCCACCACGTCTCCCGTCCCCGGCCCCAAAAGATTTTTCAGCATCTGTTCCCGGACATGAAGCCCTGGAATGACTTAAATTTATCCCGTAGTCCCCGGGGACTGACAAATAACGTTTCCCCCCCCTCAATGGGCCCCCCAAAAAATGAAGGGGGTCACGCAAGAGCTTCCACTGGCCCACCATCAAAAATTAACAGGGGGGTATTCTGTCCCGCCCGGGGTCATCAAAAAAACGTTAAAAGGCCTTTTTTGGTTTTAATAAAAGTCGGTCCAACATGTGAAAGGGTGGAATTCCAACGGGGGGAAACCCTCGCATATTAAGTTGTTGGGGATTCCCTTCGGGCCCCTTTTCCCAAATCGAGGAGGGGTTTTTTCCTGGCCCTTTTTTCGAATGGATAAATTTCATGCACAGTTTCCCCGGCCCCTTTTTAGAATGTTCTGAAGACGGTGGAAGACTTCCGGGAAACCCTTTTTTCAACCAATTGAACCGGTTTTGGGGCCCTGCAGGGCCAAGGACCATCCCCCCCGGTGCAACGCGGGCACCAGTTTCTCCTATTTTCCCGCACCCCTGGCCCGATTTGCAGTTGGCCGGGGAAAGCCACACAACGATTTCCCTTTTGCATGACGGGAGCAGTTCTTCCCCTGTGTGACTTCGTTCGCCAAGGCAAGCGGGAAAGTAAAAACTGTGTGACACCGCTGTGCCCTACACTTTGGGGTTTATGTGGAGGAGTACTTGTGGAGGCTGAGATGGTGGGTGGAGGAGGAGGAGGCGGACATTGGCGCAGGAGCCGCAGTTGACAACGTGGGGGAGAAAGCGGCGTCTCCTGTCCAAGTTGTTGGTGTGCCTGGGCCGGAAGCAACATTCACCCAGTGGGACGTAAAGGACATGTACTGGCCCTGACCGTAGTTACAGCTCCAGACGTCCATGCTGCCGTGCACCTTGGAACAAACCGATAAGCTCAAGGACGGCCCACCTTCTGTTCTACATATTTATGAAGTGCTGGTATGCCTTTTTGGAAAAGAAATTACGGCTTGGAACACTCCATCCGGCTCGACACAAGCCATTAGTTCTCTGAAGGGTTGCAGAGTCCACCATTTGGGGAAAGGGGGGGACTCCCAGTACCAAACAACTGGACAGGAGCATGGTCAGTGCTCCCACCTTGGGGCTGGTTGGACGCATACTGTTGTCTCTTTGCAATCGCCTCGCTGAACGACTGCTGGACGACTGCTGGCGCCATGAGTAGCGAGGAGCCGGAGCATCGGGGACCAGGAGATGATGTCAAAGAGAAACAGCTCCCTTCTGCAGAGGTGGTGGAGCCCTGACTGGCTGTAATGGCATGCGTGCCACTGGGCGCTGCTGCTGCTGTTGCTGTGGCGGCAGGATGGACCACCACATCTGAGCCACATTTCTCCCAGGCCACCGGATGGTGACGCTGCATGTGTTGACGCAGGTCTGTGGTGCCCAAAGTTAGCCTCCTAGCCACCTTCACTTTCTGCTTACAGATTCTACATATACCCTTTTTCGGTCCCCCCGTGTCTTGCAAAGAAATGCCACACCCGCCGAGTATCGGATTTTACCGCCCCAAAGCTTCGCTGCCTCCGCCTGAGCCCTGTGCCGCTACTTTCTTGGACCTGCGAAGCGGGTTTTTTACCCCGTGGCCGCTTGGCTCCCGAAACCCCACACTGCTGCTATCCTGCTGACTCACGGCCACACGACCCACTTGCTGGTGCGCTGCTGCCTGACACGCAAGCTGACGCCCTCTTCTCCTGACGATGATGAAGCCTTGCCTCACCCGGCTCCCAAGTGAGGTCGGCTACATCATCATCTATTGTGTTTCATCGTCACTGCTGTCCTCATCACCGGTTTTTTTATGCAGAGGCTGACCCCCCACAACATGACTCCCATGCCACTCTAACATCTATACTTTGCCGCCTACTGAAAGAAACAGGGGATATTGGTCCCATTTCTTCGCTGCAAGTAGCTGCTGACTGCCCTCCTCAAATTGTTCATCCTCGTATATAGTGGCGCTGAGCCAGACCACATAGTAGATCTCTGGCTGAGGGAACCGGATGGGACAGAGGGTGTTGAGGACAGGTGAGGGCCGCTGACCCGCTCCCGGGCCATGACAACTAAGGGTTGGTCTGAGTTCCCGACTCTTGGCTGGGGTTGTCAGATGTCATCTGGGAGGAAGTGGATGATCTAGTCAACCAATCAAGAACCATTGGTTTGCTGAACAACACACGGCCGCTAGATGACGCGGCAGTTGTGGCCTCACCGAGTGACACCTGCTGTGACGTCCCTTGCTGTGCTGCGACCTGGGCCTGGAATGTTTGTGCCTCTGCCACTCGCAGATGAAAGCCCGCAACCTCTCTGTCTGACAACCCGGGTGTTCTAAAATGTACAGACACTGTTTGATGAAGATATCTGTATATGATAAATACACACCCTGTATTTGACGCCATATGAACCCGTAACAAGCTTGGGAACCCCTTGGATATAAAAATTTCATCCACAAATGGCAGGAAAAATTGACTTGTATGTGCCGTTTAAAAACTCGTGTATTTTACTGAATATAAAAGCACAAAACAGGCTTGATTAACCTTCGGATATGAATTATGCTACAGAATTTCTTCTGTGGCGGTGAAAAACAAAATTTCTTTTACTAGTACAACTGCAAAATTATGCTTAATTAACCTCTGGATGTAAATTGCGCCCAAAAGAATTGAGCAAAAACCACAAACTACTAGCTTTGTAGCGTGTTACAATTGCGTGTTTTCTACGGCACACAACAAGAGATAGAAATGTAATTAACCTTTGCTTGTGAATTATGCTACAGGAAAATGTATATATTTTGGGTTGAAATGACGGTTTCTTGGGATCACCACAGCTGAAAAACAATGTTTAAATTTAAACCCCCTGGATGTAAATTGCACCAAACAATTGAGCTACCACAAACTAGTAGCTTTGTAGCGTGTTACAAGGGCCCGGTTTTTTTGTACGCTACACAACAAGAGATAACATTGTAATTAACCTTTGCTTGTGAATTATGCTACAGGAAAAATGTATATATATATTGGCGCTGAAAATGACGGTTTCTTGGGATCACCACAGCTGAAAAATAAGCTTAATTAACCCTGGATGGAAATTGCGCCAAAAATTGAGCCACCACAAACTAGTAGCTTTGTAGCGTTTAAAATGCGGTGTTTTTTACGCCACACAACAGAGATAAAATTGAAATTAACCTTGCTTGTGAATTATGCACAGGAAAAATGTATATATTTGGCGTTGAAAATGAAGGTTTTTTGGGGATCACCAAAAGCTGAAAAACAATGCCTTTATTAACCCCTGGATGTAAATTGCGCCAAAAAAATTGGAGCCAACAAAACTACAAGCTTTGTAGCGTTTTACATGCGGTTTTTTTACCACACAACCAGAGATAAAATTGTAATTAACCTTTGCTTGTGAATTAGTCGGGAAAATGTATATATTTTGGCGTTGAAATTGACGGTTTCTGGATCACCACGGGCTGAAAACAATGCAAATTTTACCCGGGATGTAAATTCGCCAAAAATTTGAGCCACCCAAACATAGCCTTGTACGGTTAAATGGGGTTTTTTTTACCTACACAACAAGAGATAAAATTGTAATTAACCTTCGTTTTGATATTTTTTGAGCGATTTTTATCGACAAAGTTTGAAACGGAAAGGGTTTTTTTATGGCGATCGAAATTTCCAGTTTATCGATACTTAAGGTTAAAACTGACATCATCTTTTTAAAGATCCCCCCTTTTTGGGCGCTTCCTGAATTTTGCGCCCACAAATAGATTACAGAATAGAGCAGGGGAGATGTGGGTGCATCATGACGGGATGTGTAGGGTTTTCGATTGGCTGGAAAAAACAAATGACCGCGTTTTACATAAACAGCGTTTCCGTTTCACCCTCAGTGTCTCTCAGCGCCAAGGGTGGCCTGCCTCCCCCTGGGGCCAAACAGCTCAGCAAAAAGTCTATTTTGCACAGAGAAACCTTACTTTTTGCTTGACCCTTCCAATTTAGTTAGTTAGAGATTTGAAGATTTTGTAGTTGGGGAGAGAATTTAAAAGGGAGCATCTACCCGTTTAAATTCAGGGCGGGTGGGG
Source organism: Phyllomedusa bahiana (assembly GCA_025379985.1). NCBI lineage: Eukaryota > Metazoa > Chordata > Amphibia > Anura > Hylidae > Phyllomedusa > Phyllomedusa bahiana. The sequence continues at coordinate 10,955 of JAODAL010024629.1, read as the reverse complement.
CGGGGGGCCCCGGGGGGCAACACAGACAAGCTCAACTATAAAGAACCTGGATAAAGTTACCAAAGATTATGTAGACATTGTAGTGGAATATTTTATTATTAACTTTTGCTTTTGAAAAATTCCCCTGATATTGGGCAGCCTGATTAAGGTAAACTCATTCTATAACTGCAGGTCTCTTTGTTGGGTAAAAACTCCACTTTTTTTCAGTATCATTCAGTATGTTTCTTTTTAAATTTTTTTACCCCTTACCCCGTGACTGTTGAATATCCCCCTTTGGCAGAAAAATTACAACCACAATCTTGTAGCAGCACGGGTTTTTGTTGCCAAAAATACCGTGTATCAAAAAAAACATAACATAAGTGTTTTTTTGACTTTTGCGCACCCAGCATTCCATTGACGCAGCATCCCCCGTAAATTTTAAAAAAAATTTATAATTCACCACGGTAAATTTGAAAGTGCAAAAAATACCGTGTATCTACGAAATCAAACAGTTACGTTTTTTTTTGACTTTGCACACCCAGCATGCTTTGACGCCACCATAAATCTTAAAACAGAATTCAAATTTTCACCCGGGGAAAATTGAAAGGGCAAAAAATACCGTTTATTAACCAAAACATAACAAATACTTTTTTTTTTTGGGATTTTTGCCATCCAATTTGTTGATAATCCTTGCTTTAAATTTGAATCCACAATTTGGTTTTGATTAAGGGTTTAGAAAAAGCGGTTTAAAGTCTTTTAATAAGAGACTTTCCCAAAAAATTTCTACCTTCTAAATTTTTAATTTCTGAACATGGACAAAGGGAGGGGGGTAAGCAGCAAAAAGGGGGGCACAGGGGGGTAAGTACGAAGAAGGGGCTCCTTTTCCCGTGCTGGCGACAACACGGGATGCCCCGGATCGTCAGTTGAGACCCCAGGGTGTCATGGGGTCAGGGCCCGTAATCAAAAAAAAAAACATCGTCCCAATCGCCTCGGGTTAATGCAACCGCTCAGCAGTCTTAACTCCTCAACCTCGCAGTCACGGGGCCCCAAATTTCGTCATCAGCACATCACATCCTCCCAAATAAGCGCCCAAATGTCAACTGGTACCCCCCGTGGAAAATCCATTGTCTGCGGACCTATTTGATGACAAAAGCGGTTTGGGGCAGAAGGCATGTTAAAAGATCAAAAGGATATTTTTGCCTGACGCCCAGTTACGAGCCATCAAGGGGTGAAGGAAGCATCAATCGGGAAAAAACCTGGGGGGCGGCAACCGCCTTGCAGTCCCCCTTTCTTAGCCTGCAGCTTGGAGCGAAAGTCAGGACGACCAAGTCACCTGTTGTGATGAGATGATACGACAATTTTCGGTCCACCTGGTCATTCCCAGAATTTTTGCGAGCGCTTCATCAGTGGACGAGGAGGAAAAAAGATGGGGGGAGTGCAATACGGGTCCCGCCACAAAAAGGGAGGGCGGGGCAGAAGTAGGCTGATATATTCCGCCACCACGGTCAGGGGCAAACCCCGCCCTGGGTTTTATCCCCCGGTAAAAAAGGTCCGGGGACCTCCAAGCCGGGGGCCCTTCTTTGACCAACCCTTTCTGATTCACCCCCCATGTAAATGCCCCCTTTTTCCCCCGTAAACGCATAAGTAGGGGCCCAAAAACCCTTTTAAGGGGTTAAAACCCCCACCAACATTCTAGTCACATGCAGCGAAAAAGGGATTTTGAAATGGGGAACACTTGGCCAAAAAGGCCAGACCGGGGACCCGGGCCCCAACCATTGTCACACCCTCGGCCCCCGCCTCCCCCTTTCCGCCACCCCCCCCAAGCTTCCTCAGCTCCCCGGTCTTTTCAGAGTCTTGACAGGGACCCAGCCCCCCGTTTCCCAGCCCCACCCCCGGCCCGAGTACCCCCAAAGCCCACCAGGACCCACCCTTTACCCCTTCCCTTCCCCCCAGTTTGCCCCGACCTGCCCCCGAACAGCGCCAGTCTAGCACCCCAGCCTTCTGTCTTCCGGGTTTGGGGGGCAGAAGAAACATTTTTAAAACCCAAACCATCCCAAACCCAAAAGCCAAAAGGTGGGCATTGCCAGGTTTTTGGGCCCTTTGGGAAAGTTTGCCTTTCCTTCTGGTGGACCTGGGGGGGTTCCGCCACGTCATGGCCCTGCCCCCCCCCAAAAACCAGATGCCGGGGCGGGATTTTTTTCCCAAAAAAGCCGCCCCGGGCCCGGGCCAGCCACGGGGGTCATCAAAATTTAAAGCCTTTTTGTCTCCCAATCGGTGTCCGGGGGAAAAGTCCATCCCCAACCACCGAAAACAGGGGACTAGAAAGCAGGGCCCAAAGGGCCGTTTATATCTCGGTGGTGTCTCGGGGGGTGAGGGTTTGGCTCCGGGTCGGCGCCCCCTTTTCCAAAACCGCGGGAGGGTGCAGGGGGTTTTTTCCCCCCAAAGGTCCTCGGGTTGGAAAAACGGGGCCCCAGGGGGAAAACCAAAGGCCGTGTTGAAATTAACTGCCTTGGAAAACCCCCCCTTCCCAACACACCACCCCCCCCCTTTAAAGGAAGCTGGGACGGCTTTTAAGGGCAAGGGAGACCGAGCCTGGGGGGGTGACAAGAACCTTGTCCCAGGAAAGGGTGGGGTGGGGAAACCCCGGGCGAAATCTGCGGGCCGCCTTAAGTTTTAGGTGGGCGGAGCACACCCTTTGGCCTGGCACATGTCTTTGAACCTTGCCGTCCAGAAATTTCTAAAGAGCTCCCGGGGTTGGATTTCCCTGCTGAAGAAGGCCCCGAGGTCTGAGTCGACTTCCCCCCGGGTTCCCCCCTGCTTCGCCCCGGGCCTGGTGCGTTGCAGCGTCGGGCTGGGCCCCCCCCGTCAACCGTCTCATTGTTGAGTGGCAACACGCGGGAAAATTCCCAAACCCTCCACATGCCCAGCGATTGTGGAAAAAAAGCAACCCAAATTACGCAGTACGAAGTGAAAACGGGCCCAACAAGAAAGGGGTTGCGGCCCTGGGGGGGTGTTAAACCCACCGAGAGGGGGAGGCAGGTAAAAAGAGTTTCGGCCCCCCCCAATCCTTCCCAAATTTTTTAAAGAAGCCACCAAAAGGGGTCGGGTGCGGACAATGCCCTTGTCAGCTGAGCATTGTGGGGGGGATCTTAGTTCGGGAAAACATCGTTTGGACACCTGAAACATGGGTTCCCCCCCAGGACGGAGGGGGACGGAACAGATGCGGAAAACGGAGCCTTTCTCTCCGTCAAATCCACAAGGCCCAACATTTTTCACAATTTCATCGGCCCTTCATTGGGCATGGTTGGGGGTCCAGGGGTAGGGGAAAGGTGGGCATCAGCTCTCAGGGGGGCATCATTTTGGGCCCAAGTCAGGCTGTGGGGGGAACTTTGCCGGGGGGCAGGGGGGGGGAGGAGGTATTCCTAGACACCGGGGTTCCGGGACGTCCCTCCCTTGGGAAAGGGGTTGGGGCGTAAATTTGGAGGCGGAGGAGGAAATGAGGAAGACCATTTGGGCTAGTGCCCCCTCAAAACCCAAAGGGGGTTGGGGAAAATAAAGGCCCATCTCCACATAAATTGCTTGGATGCCCATTTCCCCCAACTTGATCCTCGTTTAAAGGGCCAAACCCAAAATGAAAAACGGGACGGGTGGCCCCCTCCTGGATCCCCCGGTACAAAACAAAACCACCCATTTTCCTTCCACCCCCCAAAAGAGATTTAAAAGCAGGAAATGGAGCCCTTGCTGTTTGATAAACGGGAACAGGGGGGGCCCGCCCGGTTTCATTTCCCCCAAAGGTCACGGGGGAAACCCAAACATCAGCGACTTGACACAGTAGAGTGCCAAGTAGGCGTAGCGGCAGCAGGGAGGCAAAGGGGGGAAGAAAAATGGGTGACCTCTGGCCCTTTTTTGGGTTTTCCAACCCCATTTAACGGGAAAGGAATTTCAGGGCACAACCCTCCAAAAAACCCCCAAAACAGTTAAAAATCTTGGGGCACGATTTCTGCGTCCCCAACACCCATGTTTTTGCAGGGGTTTCCGGGCCCAATAGACTTCGGGTTTCCAAAAGGGGCGAATGGCCCCCCAGCTGGCTCGTCACCCCTAGAGGTGTTGTCCCCCGCCCTCAGCCAGGCGTCATATCTGAGCGGAACCCTTTAGCCAAGCTGGAAATGTCATTTTCAACAAACGCACCGGCTTTTCCACAGATTAAGTGGACCCTTTGATTTTTATCAAGATGAATCAGGGATGGGATCGGTGAAAGTTGGGGGCCCCAAAATTTCCGAGGGGCACCGATTTGTTGCCCGGGCTAATTAAAATTTCCCTTTCAAACAGAAAGGGGCCTTTTTGAAAAAATTTTTTTTTTAAAAAGATCATTTTTTTACTGCAATTTTTATTCTTATTCCCCCTTTTATTCTTTTTTTTGCTTTGGGAGACTGTAAAAGCAGCCAAAGGGGTTTTAGACAAAAAAGTATTCCTTTACTCACTTTAATTTTAAAAAGTTTTCCCCATTTTCAATGGGTTTTTAGGTCATGTTTGCTGGAGATACAGGTTTAATTTTTGGCCTTTTGGGAAAGGGAAAAAAATGGTTCTAAAGGGGGCAAATTTCTCCCTCCCCAATTTTTTAAAAGGGCTGAGAAGGAATTTTTTATAATTTTTTTTGGGGCATGCTGCTTTGAAATGCCGGGAATAAATACAGGTCCCTTTTTAAAAAATGTTGTTTTTAATGGCATTTTTTCTTCAAAAATTTGGGCAAAAATGGCCTCAAGGGGGGTGTTTTGGGAATTTTTTGGGGGCATTTTGCTGTGACATGCAGGGTATACTACAGGTCCCCATTCTAAAAAATGTTGTTTTTTAAAAAGACATTTGGGTTTTTCACAATTGGCCAAAGTGGCTCAAGGGTTTTTGCTTTGAATTTTTTGGGGGGGAATTTTTCTGTGGAAAATGCAGCTATACACAGGGCCCCATTCTAAAAAAAGTTGTTTTTAAAAAGGAAATTTTTTCCTTTAAAATTGTCCAAAAGTGGCTCAAGGGGGCATGGGTTTGGGAAATTTTTGGGGGGGGTTTTTCGTGACATGCAGCTATTAATACAGGTCCTATTATAAAAAAAAATGTTTTTCTAACAGCATTTGTTTTCCAAAAATTGTCAAGGGGGTTGCTCAAAGGGGGATGGTGCTGTCAGGGAAAAAGGGTTTTGGGGAGGGGCATGTTTAATGGAAAAAATTGCAAAATGACTTGGGTTTTTCAAAAATCTTTAACATTTGCTATCAATCCCTGTATTTAGACAACCCTTTAAAAAAATTAAAAAAAGAGAAAACAAAAAAACAGGTGGGATTCCCTCCTATTTTAAAAATGTTTTTTCAAAAATTAAAGTACTAAAAAAATTTCATGTACAAAAAACTGGTAAAAAAATTCCCCGAATTTTACAAGGGAGGTACAGAAAAAAATTGACCAGAAGTTGGTTATTCCCGGGGAAATTTGGGTTAGGAGCACGGACGGAAAAACAAAGTACGAGACCCAAATTTTCCCCCCATCACGTTTTGTAAAATGAAAAAAGGGAAAGCCAACAAAAGGGCACCCGGGTGTAACAGGACGTTAACCACCCGTATTTTTCCCAAATGAAGCTCAAAAAAGGGGGTTGCCCCCTCTTTCGGGGGGCAAGCGGGGGTTTCCCAGGTCTTTTTACGGGGTATTGAGGGGAAAGGGTGGGAAATTTTCCCCACTTCCCCTTTTCCCCACTCTGCTTCAGGGACGACAGTTTTTGTTGGGGTGCGTCCCTCGGGGATTTTAAACCCGCGTTTTTAATAGATGACGGATCCAGCCCCGGGCTCTCACCGGGACCCCCTGTAACTCCCGGGCCCCGGGGCATCTTTTGGCACAGGACAGTTCTAGTCAATGTCCAGTTCAACTAAAATGGTGGTTGAAAGACTCCTTTTTCCGGCCTTTGTAATCTGGGGGTCAGACAGGTTTAATGGTCATACTGTGGCCCAGGACAGGGACAGTATATGTCCAGTTCAACTAAAATGGTGGTTGAAAGACTCCTTTTTCTGGCACTTTTTAAACTGTGGGTCAGACAGGTTTAATGGTCATTCTGCGGTACAGGACAGATATAGTTAGTGTCCAGTTCAACTAAATGGTGGTTGAAAGACTCCTTTTTCCAGCACTTTTTAAATCTGGGGGTCATGCAGGTTTGGGGCTCATGCTGCGTTCCAGGCAGGGATATTCAATGTCCAGTTCAAGTAACATGATGGTTCAAATCATACTGCCTTCTGGCACTTTTTAATTTGTGGGTGATGCAGGTTTAAGGGTTATGCTGTGGTACAAGACAGGGATAGTGAATGGTCTGTGACTTTTTTTCTGTGACTTTTATAACCTAAGTGTGTTGCCTAAGATGTAGCACGTATCCATTTGACTGTTGTGGATGTTAATTTCAGCTTCTCCAGCCTTCTTTGGGTGAAATAATGAAGATGTTGTTGCTCTCCCATAGACTTTAATGGTAATCGCTCATAATCGATGCTCACTATCGAAAAACCTTATCGATAGCGGCCGACTATCGACTATCGATCGATCTCGATAGCCAACGCAATCGCTCAACACTACTTGTGAATTATGCTACAGGAAAAATGTATATATTTTGGCGTTGAAAATGACGGTTTCTTGGGATCACCACAGCTAAAAAACAACGCTTAATTAACCCCTGGATGTAAATTGCGCCAAACAATTGAGCCACCACAAACTAGTAGCTTTGTAGCGTGTTACAATGGCGTGTTTTTTACGCTACACAACAAGAGATAAAATTGTAATTAACCTTCGCTTGTGAATTATGCTACAGGAAAAATGTATATATTTTGGCGTTGAAAATGACGGTTTCTTGGGATCACCACAGCTGAAAAACAACGCTTAATTAACCCCTGGATGTAAATTGCGCCAACTTGGCACCACAATCTAGTAGCTTGAGCGTGTTACAATGGCGTGTTTTTACGCTAAAACAAGGTAAATGACGGTTTCTTGGATACACAGTGAAATATGCTTAAGTAACCCTGGATGTAATTGCCCAACAATTGAGCCCCACAAACTAGTGTTGTAGGTGTTCATGGGTGTTTTTTACGCTACACAACAAGAGATAAAATTGTAATTAACCTTCTCTTGTGAATTATGCTACAGGAAAATTTATATATTTTGGCGTTGAAAATGACGGTTTCTTGGGATCACCACAGCTGAAAAACAACGCTTAATTAACCCCTGGATGTAAATTGCGCCAAAGAATTGAGCCACCACAAACTAGTAGCTTTGTAGCGTCTTACAATGCGGTGTTTTTTACGCTACACAACAAGAGATAAAATTGTAATTAACCTTCGCTTGTGAATTATGCTATAGGAAAAATGTATATATTTTGGCGTTGAAAATGACGGTTTCTTGGGATCACCACAGCTGAAAAACAACGCTTAATTAACCCCTGGATGTAAATTGCGCCAAACAATTGAGCCACCACAAACTAGTAGCTTTGTAGCGTGTTACAATGACGTGTTTTTTTAAGCTACACAACAAGAGATAAAATTGTAATCAACCTTCTCTTGTGACTTATGCTACAGGACAATTGTATATATATTTTGGCGTTGAATTTGTCGGTTTCTTGGGATCACCACAGCTGAAAAACAATGCTAAATTAACCCCTGGATGTAAATTGCGCCAAAGAATTGAGCAGCCAAAAATGAAGTGGTATTTGTATTGTAAAAACGCTGTTTTTTTAAATGAATACAACAGGAACTGGCTTAGATCACCCTTGGATATTCAATGTGCTGTGAGCAGATAGGATTTAAATGTATATGCAGCTGCAGTGGACGCACACTGGATTTCAGATCCAATACCCAAAAAAATCAGAAATAGAACGTTAAGAGAAGCAGTCTTGAGACAAGCTGAGACACCCCACAAAAATCGCTATATAAAAATCAGTTGTTCAGTAACAATCAGCCGCGGCAGCATCTTCCCTGATCAGTACAGTGAGAGCGGTATGAGCTCCCAGCGTCGCGCCCGGACTTATATAGTGCGGTGACGTCACAGAATTCCCGCCGGTCTCTGATTGGCTTCATCTCTGCACATGTCATGCAGGCTATGCCCTTCTTCCTCCCAGAGTGCTTTGCCCCATGTAGCGCCATGTGCTCGCAGCCATTTTATCAATCAAAGGCACACTTCGTTCACCCGAAGTCCCCCAAACTTCGACTTCGTTCAGAACCGAAGTTTTCCTGAAATTCCAAACGAATTCCACTTCGTTAGAATCAATTCGCCCATCTCTAACTGTGATGTACTGAAGCAGAGCATGTTCCCCTCTACCCCCCTTCGGAAACTGGGCTGCAGGGCAATATTCTAACATGATTATGACCCCAAGCATGTCTCCAGACATAAACTGTATTGAGCATCTGTAGGGCATCCTCAAACGGAAGGTAGAGGAGTGCAAGGTCTCTGAAATTCACAAGCTCTGTGATGTCATCGTGGAGGAGTGGAAGAGGATTCCAATGGCAACCTGTGAAGCTCTTGTGAACTCCATGACCAAAAGAGTAAAAAATGTGAGTTGTGTACTCGCGTTTGTGAGATACTGTGCATAAAATAAATAATAGAAGCAAGACCATGGTCTCCAGTTTCAGAAACAGCTGATAATTTCTCAAGAACATTATGCTATAAATATCAGTTAATTTTTTTTTTCTATTTTTACATGTACATTACATTTACATTTGAAATAATGATAACTTTTCTAAGTAAATTATCATTATGTGAAAGGTTACTGTCTCTGTATACTGTGCTATTTTTGTTTTCAGCTTATTACCAATGGATGAAAGGAACATTCATCCAGTAGTAAATTCATTCTTTACAATAAAATAAATGATTTACAGGTGTTACTTTCAAGAGCCTGCTGTATAGGAAATGATTTCATGTGGGGGAATGGCTTACCATAGAATATTATCGCTATCTTCACTTTAGAAAACACTTACAAATGTTAAACTTGTTTTATCATAGTATTTGTTATAAATATTGCAAATATTAGAATTATAATGAATGCAGAAAGTTCTCCTGCTGCTTCACAATGATTGGAACAAGCACCTCTAGCTCTGTGTTCAGCACCAGGGACAGTACATTGAACATGTCATATATCTTTGCATCACATTGAACGCTGTTGTTGCAACCTGAGACAATTTTGGTCTTCTCTGATATGACGACTTTCCTATTGGAAAAACTTGCCCTTTATCCAATATGGCTTTTCAAGACGGCAGCCATATTCCCTTCTTAGTCTAAACAATAGACCCTCTCACCCATTACTTGCTGGGGTATTCAGATATGTAATTTTCCCTTTTGTTGACTTTTGACTCACCCTGTACATATGAAAATTGTTGGTGTTTTTCTTAAAGTCCTTAGAAAAAATGGTTGTGTCTCAGTCGGTAGGGTCTAGATTCTCACCATGACATATACAGTATATTATAGTTGATGCCAGAAAAATGAATACAATATTGCATAAATCTACTCCTAAAGACAGATAAAGATGAAAAATGGACACAGTTCTAGTTTCTGCATGGAGACAAAATACACCCATATTAGGTGGTCAATGATTGTTAATTTTTTTATTTGTATCTATTAAGATAAATTTAACAAAATCAAGTATTCAGATTTGTTAAAGAGTTGAACAAAATCTATTACTTTTTCTCCCATTTAGTGCTAAAAGTTATTTTTAGAAACACATAATTCAAAAGCTGTCGGTCTTAATTTTTTACAGCGTTTTTTTGTCCAGATTTTGCAGTCAGTTTTCAGATTTCAGCTGGCCCATTAACATTGAACTCTATTATAATCCGCCGTTTTCAAGTGAAATATGGCAAATTATAACTACTCACTACAGTTGTAAAGCTTGTAGTGTGAACAAGTCATTAGAATCTCATCAAGGAGTTAATGAGAACTGCTACTTAGGGGAGGGGTATTCTATCCCTATGGTGCTCTTATCAAGGGCTATCACATAGAAGAAAAGAAAACATACAAAAAGGCTGCACACCCATATAAACTTTATTGGAAACAAGGGACTACAAAACCCAACACTTAAAAATATTTAAAAACACAGAGATGTCCTAACAGTTTCAAATCCTGTTTTGAAATAGAGGAAACACCTGATATGAACACAATCCTATTGCAAGGTCTAATTGGATAAAGTATGAATGAAAAATAAGAAAATAAACAATGACAGATATAACAAAGCAAATATTAAACAAAAACTAAATCCACCAAAGAAAGACCTTTAGGAGAGTTGTATAAGAGAATGTATATAGTATAGCAATCAAAATAACCCCACATAAAATGGTATAGCAGGATTGTGCAGGTAACATGCTAGGCTACATCACCGAGACCCCATGTGTATTGCTGGCTTTGCAGCTTTGTCAGGAGCTTACCTACATACGGTTTGTACCCGCTTTTCCTTGGCATTTTAGTGGTATTTGTGGTGTCACCAGAGATGTATACTGATCAAGGGCTATATTGTCCTGAAACATGTTAGCTGGCGTGTTCTATGTTTTTTTGGCGTTTTAATATGATTCAATAAACATGGATTTTTTTTATGGAGATGGTGCCGACTACAAACACTTTTGTATGGGACTTACTTGAAGCTGCAAGGTTCACATCTAAGGTCTGGCAGTTTCCAGATTACAACAACTCAAGCTAAGGATTGTTTCAGAGGGAGTTACAAGCACAAAATTTTGTCTTTAACCCCTTAACGACCTTGGACGTATGCATACATCCAGGTCATTGGGGGGTTCACGCACCTGGACGTATGCATACGTCCTGAGTAGTGTTGAGCGATTATTATCGACAAAGTTGAAATCGGCACAGTTTTTATGTTGATCGGATTTTTTCGATCACGCGATAATTTAGGTTAACATCTGCACATAATCTATTAATATTTCCTATTTCGCGTTCCCGTCATTTTTGGGGGCCACAAATCAGCTTACCAG
>JAODAL010024628.1:0-60183 GCA_025379985.1 Phyllomedusa bahiana | reverse complement strand
CAAGGCTGGGGGTATTTAGAAATTTTACGTTTATAAAATTTTGTGGGGTCGTTTGAAAGTGTCATGATGGATACAAAACCCCCGCTGCAAGTAAGTGACGTGGAAAGTGCTATTAAAGGGGTTAATAGCATAGATTCCTCTTACCTCAGTTTGTTTTTGGTTTATTTTTGAATTCATGGGCCCGGGGGTTTACGGCTTCAAAGGCCTGCAGTGTGAGCTGTGATGACACCAGGTCTGTGCTAAGCAACCAGTGCTGGACCCTATGGGAAAAGGGGTCGAACGGTCTGTAGAAATACGCCCCTGAGGAGCTGATCGCCCTTACAAGAGGGGTATTTAGGAAATGGGGTAGGGACCTTAATGGACAATTGCAAATTGACCTATTTTTGCAAGATTTTTAAACTAAAAAGCGGGCAACCCTTGTAGTGAAAAAACCCCCTTTTTAATGTAAGAGGTGAACATTGGCTACAAACGTGTGAAAAAGTAGGCCAACACATCACAGTAGAGCAGCTCACCGCCAAAATAAATGGGGGTTTTTTGCCCATGTCAAAAAAAAATGTTTGGGGGTTTTTAAAAAACAAAAAAGATGGAGATGAACTTGCTAATTGAAGTTGAAATTGGAGAAGAGTTTCAGTTTTTCACGCAGTTCGAAAGGAAACCCTCTGTGTTTGGAAAAGGGGTTCCCTTTCCTTGCAGATCATGTAAACCCATACCTGCCGATTTGTCTTTACTGGAGCAAATGGAATCTTCCAGCAAGAAAATTCCCTTACATCACATGGATAGAAATGTCTGACATTGGTTGAAAAGAGCATTACCAAGTACTACCCTGGCTCCCTAATTCCCCGTACTTGAACCCAACTGGGAATTGGGGGATTCCCCAATGGCTCCAAAACTTACGCCTACCAGGCCTTTGGAGCCCCCCACCCCGTTTTTTTCTGCTGTCCGTGTGTTAAACGCATTTACTCTGCTATAAAAATGGGGGCTAATAATGTGACTCAACTGTGTATATAGTTTGAAGCTCCTTTTAGAAGTTCTGGATGTCATTAAGACTGCTTCATAATAGTAATCTGCTGACTCCACTCATGGATGACAAATCATCCTAGATTTAAGTGCATTCAATAAGCCTGTATAGCTGCATGTACAGACACATCTTCCAATTAGCAAGTCAGTGAATAGAAAAACCCTGGTGAACAGTGGGTAACACCGGGAAAGACTTGGCCTGCAATATTCGTATTCAGAAAGAAACTGTTGTATCCAAAAAACCCTATTTGCCCCTCAATTAGGGAACAAATAAGGGCCCCACTTAACTTTTCCGACTTACTCGTCCCCTAGTTACAAAGGGAGATTAGGGGTGCGGCTGCTTTCCACTGGTCATCCCCCTATAACCAAAGTGCCACTTGCCACAGCTGCACATGAGATAAGAACGTTGGGTGAAATTTTCTATAAAAGGCCACAGCGCAAAAAAAAAGGGAAAAACCCCTTTCCCCCTGACTATCCAAAACTAAAATATTTTTTTTGCTGGAATTACATTTAATAAATCTACCTGTTCTGACTTACATACAAATTCAACTTAAGAACAAACCTACAGTCCCTATTCCGTATGTAACCCGGGGACTGCCTGTAGTAAAATGACAACTGAGTAAAATAAAAGAACATTGTAACAAAATGAGAGAGGTTAGAATCTACACAGAAGAGCTGACAATCTACAGGAGAAAGGTTACAATCTACACAGAAGTGGTTCGTGCCCGCATGAGCTGACAATCTACAGGAGAGAAGTGTCTGCCCATAAGAACTGACAATCTACAGAAGAGAGATTCTTGCTTAGAAGAGCTTACAATCTACAGTACAGAGGTTCATGCCCATAGGACTTGACAGTCAACAAGAGAGTTTCCTGCTCAGAAGAGCTTACAATCTACAGTGCATATGCCCTTGCCCATAAGAGCTGACAATCTACAGAACTAGGTGCCTGCTCAGTAGATCATCTAATTTACAGTGCAGAGGTCCCTGCCCATAAGAACTGACAATCTATAGAAGAGAGGTCCTTGCTTACAAGAGCTTACAATCTACAGTACAGAGGTGCCTGCCCATAAGAACTGACAATCTATAGAAGAGAGGTCCTTGCTTACAAGAGCTTACAATCTATAGCACAGAGGTCTCGGCCCATAAGAACGGACAATCTCTAGAGAAGGTCCTATGCTTACAGGCTTCATCTCTGTGTCGGTCCCTGCCACATAGAATGACAATCTTAGAAGAGGTCTTAGCTACAAGAGCTTACAATCTACACTACAGAGATTCATTCCCATGACGGTCAATAAGAGAGCGTGTCGTGCTCAGAAGAGTTTACAATCTACAGTGCATATGCCTTTGCCCATAAGACCTGACAGTCTAAAGAAGAGAAGTCCCTGCTCTGAAGAGCTTACAATCTACAGTACAGAGGTCCTTGCTCATAAGAGCTGACAGTCTACAGAAGAGAGTATTTGGTCCAACACAGATATAAAGTGCAGAGTGATGTGACACGGGCAACTGATTAATGCCCAGGTTGGACTTGGGATATTTGGGATGAGGCCAACTTGTATGCAGTCCGTGGACTTTGGTTATATGTCATAGACCTTCTCATAGACGTTTGCTTTCAAGGAATGCTTGCTTAAAACTGAGTGTTAGGAGCAACTCTAATTGTCTGGAGAATGGGTGCAGCACCAGAGACGTCCTGCAGACACTAATGTGAGAGGATGTAATAGAGAAGGATGACGATTGTGGTACATTGACCAATAAACACTAGTACATTGGTTTGCCGATGGCAGAAATGTGTTGTTTCACCTAAGGAGGTTTTACAACTAGCAGGAGTGAGGTAAGAAATGATTAGGGCCTGAGTAAGCAGGGCTGTGGAGTCGGCAAGCCAAAGCCCCGACTCCTCAATTTCCCAAACCCCCGACTCCGACTCCTGACTCCCTCATACACGGCGCATGTTTAAGTGATAACTTTACTGTAGTAAAATGGTCTCATCAGGCTTTTTATCATCTTATGATACAATAATCAAGCTATTTAGGTAGAACAGACACTGACAAGCAAAAGAGTAACAATGTTTTGAACACTTGTGGGTAGAGTTGAAGAAAAAGCTGTATTTGTATCCAAGTCCGGTCTGCACCAACATTGGGAATGTGTAGAAGAGACCTGGGATCAGATTTTGGTCAAGATATGCTTGAATCTGATCCAGAGCCCAGAAGGATTCAGGCAGTATTGAAAACCAAAAGGTGGATTTACCAAATACTAACAAAATAATAAAAATTAACATTTTGATTTTTAGGAGCAAAACGGTAACAATGCAGTTACAGGAAAGAATCTGCAGAACTAAGCAGAAGTTAAATACTTGCAAGTCAAATTGATGTATAAGATAGGTAAGATGACAGTATATGAAATTACAGTAGCCTCATGTACAAAGCTGTAGTGGATGGTGAGATATGGAACCTGAAAGTCTCAAAAGTTTAAAACATTGTTACCATTTTGCTTGTCAGTGTAAAATATATTTATTGGGTAGGACTTTAGAACACCAAAAAATTATAAATATGTAAAACACTGCAGGAACGTTTGTGGAGTCTCTGAATTTGTTCTGAGAAATAGTATTGCCTCCATCAGATCCTGCATACATGACCTCACATCTGATCTCATTATTTCCAGGCTAGAGAACGGCCTCTCTACACTAACTTGGGATGGGACAAAGCAGTGACCACAGGGGCAACATCTCTAACAATGTCAGGGTATAAAGGATTGTCTCAGCCACAGTCAGTTTTGATGAATGGTGAACTCTTCTACTTCTTTGAAAGCAGGTGAAAAATTTTGCTGAATCCGTTTGTCCTGGGAGCAGAATCTTTTCCCCTGGGGGCAGCTCTTTGCCTGCTCCATGTCATCAATTACACTCCCCATGTGATGAGGCTGAAGATGGAGCAGTAGCACTGGCTGGACCCAATTCCTCTTGCTCTTTGCACTGCATCAAACTAACTGGACCAACTTATTATATATTTTGGGAGTCGGAGTCGGTCCCTTTTATGACGACTCCGACTCCTGCAAAATAGGGACCGACTCCGCGACTCCGACTCCACAGCCCTGTGTAAGTCTTTTAGTAGTGTCAGTGGTCAAGTAGGGACATATCCAGGAGATGTCTTCAAATGAAGTGGTGACGTAGGCCAGAGCAGAAGTCAATCTTGACTTTGGTTCAAATGAAGTGGTGACCTCGGCCAGAGCAGAAGTCAGTCTTGGCTTTGGTCTATAGAGTGGTCCTCTATACCTTGACATATATGTGCTCTCAGCAAATTGTATGAAAAAATGTAATATCTTGTTCTTGTAGCCGACATTTCCCACCTAAATGACATCTAAACATGTTCTACACATTGTTCTTGGTGATGAATGTCGAGTCCTTGGTTCTTCTGAAGCTATGTGCACACAGCAGCGAGGCCGGGACAGATATACGCACATTAAAGAGTGTAATATTCATTCTTGTAGACATAGGTATGCGGCGTCCACCCCCGCTCTGCAGTATCGCACACCTACACACAGATGAGAAATCACAGGCCCCAGTTCATGCTTACTGCACCTTGGATGTACAGTGTCGGCCTTTTCCCAGAAATCGGGGGGTCTCGAGCTGTGTGGGGTGGAAAATGACACCTAGGTCTGGTAAATTCCGGGTGGGGATTAAGCAGATTGCTTCAGGAGTATTACCTTACCCTGTGTACTAGCTTTATGGTAAAATGAGCTCATAAGAGAGATTTAAGATTAAAATTTATCCTTTCCAGGTGCAGGGAGCGCTATCTGATCTTGTTCTGTGCCATCCCCTTCTGTGTTAGACGCTGCCACCTTGGAAAGCTCACGTTGATTGATGCCTTATATGAAAATGAAAACTGCATTTTGTTCCTTTTGTATTTTCTCACTGCTCCACCTTATTCTCCATCACGGCCCCGGTTATATCCCAAAAGTCAGGAAATGTGCCTGGATTAAGGAAGGGGCCCCTTCGCCCCATGTTTGATCAGGGGAGGCGTAGGCACGGGCTGTCTACTGTTCTAAGCACTCTACTTTACCCGCCAGATTGGCAGCAGGTTTTACTTATTTGACAGCCGGAGCATTCACGACTCAGATAAGTGCATACTTTCCAGCCATTTCATGTAACTCAAGACTCCCCTTCTCTCAGTTATTACAGGTTTTATTGTAGCCGGTTTGAGCTCGCTGTCTCATATAATGTTCGGCTCTGCTGCATCATGGCTGTCCTGGTCTGCAAACGAGAAGCTCTAATTTAACATTTATCCCAGGTCCTGACAAGAAGATGCAGAACGTTTCCTTTTGGGTTGTTTGAACACTTTGGCTCATTTTTTAGTATTTCTTTATTTTGTGTTTTTATTGCATAGTTTTACACAGCAAATCTCATACAGGCAGTCCCCCTCTTACACCTCTCCGACTTACATCTGTCCCCTACTTACAAACGGAGACTTATGGGGTGTGCTGGCACTTGAAGTTCCATGTTCCACAGCAGTTAGTAGCTGTGGAACGACAAGTTCCAGCATGCCACAGCAGCACATGAGGTGAAATCTTCTTAAAGGGGTTATCTCACTACGAGGATTGCTTTTTATGTTAAAGATCTTGCAAAAACAAGTCACTTTGCAATATGTGTCCATTAACAGTGTCCTACCTATTCCCAGATATCCCCTCTTGTATGGGCTGCATCAGCTCCTCAGGTTGCTATAGCTACAGACCTGTTTGATCTCTCCTGATAGGCTGCCAGCACTGGTTGCTATAGCTACAGACCTGGCTTCTACTGCAGCCTAGTGGAAGCCAGGAAACACGCCCCTGAATTCAAAGTGAAACCAAGAAAACAGGATTGAGGTGAGATGAATCAATGTAGTGAGACAACCCCTTTAACAGGGGCACAGACAGCAAAAAAGTTGTAAAAACCCTTCCCTGCACTATCCAAAACTTAAAAAAAAAAAAAAAAAAACCTTTTGTGCTGGAGTTACATTTAATAAATATACCTGTTCCGACTTACATACAGACTCAACTTAAGAACCAACCTACAATCCCTATTCAGTTCGTAACCCGGGGACTGCCTGTATACATATAAACCCAGTCGACTGCTCATTAGCGGGGAGAAAGTGTCAGGTCTTAGTTTTTTTCCAATGGGCTTAACAGGATGTTCCCATCTCTGACATTTACGGCATATCGACAAGAAAATACTATAAATGTCTGATAGGTGCAGGTCCCTTAGGACCCGTACTTATCTTTAGAGCGAGTCCTTAAGTCTGCATGGAGAATGGAGAGATTATCCTTGGGCGGTACTCTCCATTCTGTTGTATGGAAGTTTGCTCAGCTTTATTTGGAACTCCCATTGAAATGAACAGAAAATACCGGTGAAAGTACAACCTCCCCCCCCATTCTGCATGGAGATTTTTGGGAGCTCGTTCTCGAGTTAGGTGCAAGTCCCGGAGGAGGGGACTGCACCAATCAGAAATATATGGCATATCCTATCCATATGCCATAAATGTCTGAGATGGGAACACCCCATTAAGCTTGACAATCATGGATTCCATGTAGATGGCCATTCCTTTAACTTTTCTTTCAACCAAAAGATTACCGCCTCTATAAGTAAAACTTTTAATTTATGTTTTCACCACAAATATAACAGGACAATGTCGTGATAATTGTAAGTCATAGGACAAACAAAACTTGTAAGATATTGTTGGAAACATTATTATTTATGGAAAGCAACGAAGCATCGTACAATATACATAGCCTGCCATTGAGTACACTGAAAGTGTTATAAATAGTGGGTCTAAAGGAAGCATCTTCTTCCAAGTACCTATATAGGATCCAGTCCAGTAGTTACTTTTACCTTTTTTTTTCCAATTAGGTGCATGATTTTGCTCCTTTAAGGGGCATGCACCTCCGGCACATATATGCCATATCTTCAGGGGATGCCATAAATGTCTGATAAGTGCAGGTTACAACTCTGGGAACCACACTTCATCTCGGGATTGGAATAGGAGTCACCTTCAGCAAATGGAGAGTTGACCACGCATGATGTGTCTCTTTCCATTCACTTCCATGGGAGTTCTGAGCTCAGCCATCCACACCTACTTGGAGCTCCCATTGATTATCCAATAGTCTTGGATTTAAAGGGCAATAACGTACAGGCTCGAGCTGTTAATACCAGAACTGGTGACATGTTATTCATCACATAGTGATAAAGGGGAAGGTGGTTTTCTGTACTTCCTGCTAGTTGTACCCTTCACAAATACTGCACATTATTTAGGTTCCCACAAATCCCTATCCGAAGGTCTAAATGGTGCAACAACACAGAAAGTGTTATCACGGGAACAAAGTAGAAGAGAAGGTGCCAGATTAGGGAGCGTTTCCTCAAGGACTGACAAGTCATATTTCTTAGTAACTCCAGATTATAGTTAAACAACAAAACCTCCCATGCTCAATGATGCTCCATTCTTAAAGAGGTGTTTCCATTTTATTGATTAGCTCTGAGCATGTAGGCAAAGGTAAATATAGACTATAACCAAATACATTACTGTTCTGATTTTGCTTCCTTTAGAGATACAGCAATTCTTATCTCCTGCTTGTGTACTCAAGCTCCCCTAGGTTACTAACCACCTCTCTCTGCTACTGTATAACCAAGTCCTGGCAGGATGGTGACATCATTCTCTACTCCTAAAGTGAAAAAACTTTTATTCCTCCATAAAGTGCAGTGCAGCGTTTCGGCCTATGGCCAGGTCTTATCCTGGTCATAGGTGGGAACATTACACTGCACTTTATGGAGGAATAAAAGTTTTTTAACTTTTGGATAATACCACTGTTTCTCTTTTTTGGATTTGTTTTGCTGTGATATTCTGTGCCCTGTGAGTTCAGGGGTGAGAAGCTTTTGCATACATCATTAAATAATTTTTTGTGTTTTTTTATGATGCTGGTACTTTTTTGATTTTTGGCATATCACTCTCTGCTCTGTCTTATCAGCTGCACAGAAGCTTGTTTATGTTCTTACTGACCAACTTTAACTTATTTACCAAAATTAAAAGGTCTGTAGCCTTGTGCTCTGCTATTTAGACCCCCCCATCACCATTATCCCTCTAACAGGCTCAGCTATGAATAGCAGAGCTGATATGCCAATCACTGCTGTAGAACCACACACAGCCTGACCAGGAGGTGGGAATCTGAAGCAGACTGTGGCTCTGTGAAACGGCATGGTGAGAAAACCTGTTACCTGTTAGAGCAACAGTGTGTCCTCCAGAGCAGAACTTCCTCCTACTAGTTATGAGAACAGTCGTGGGTCACAAAGTCACCAAACCTTTACACAGCACAAAAACAATCCCTGACTCATTTCTCCCCTCCTCCCCTTTCTTCATCTACATGTCTGTCCGCCTTGTGTATCACAAGGCATTATGGGAAAGGAGCTTAGAAGCTCAAGCGTCCTCTATTGGATGTAACAATTCCTCAATTTGCTTTTGACCCACTGAGTCTTTAGAAAGCAAAAGGGATATTAGCCAAGCCAGCATCACCCATCTGCAGACAGCTGTTTCGGGGGTTTGCCCCTCATCAGTGCAGAGCGATACTAGCTGGCTTTGTGTATTAATATGTATAGTAAAGATGTAAAGTGCATATGTCCACATGACAGCCCACATGCAGACTCCGCTTGTTAGAGCATTCGTTCATTTTGTACAGACTAGGAAAAACGGCTATAGCTAGATATAAAATATAAGACGTGCATATTAAAAACCGAATGTTTCTTGGCATTACTAGGAATACTCTTTATAGGATCTGTCATCGTCTTGTAGGTCTCAGTGTATTTCACGATTACATTTTCCACCCTACTCATATTTATTATATTTTAAGCTATTTCACTATGAGACAGTCAGTTATTATTGTAGATCGATCCTTATCAATTATTACTTCACCCTTTCCCTGCCCTGGATCCCACCCCCATTAAGGTCCCTCCTGGGGGGTATATTGCCTTGTGTTATATATGCATATGCCCCTCTGGGTATTGCCTGCAGTTAATCATGTCGGACATGTAGTCTCTGGGGAACGTGTCATATTGTCTGCAGTTCGTTATTGTATTTTTCTCTGGCATTTCATAAATGGACTGTACTCATCGCGAATAGCTCACAATTATTACATGGTGTCATGTCTAAATAGGCTGCGTATGGTTCTATATATTAAATCTGTCATCCTGCGCGTTATGCTGCGTTCATCTCCACTGCACAAGCTTTCTCCGAAGGCCAATAAAGATGATCTATATCCCCCACGGAGCTGTGGAAATGCACTTTCATTCTGCTATTTTTCAAGGCTGAAATTCTATCTATGATATAAAGTTGCATAATAATTACAACATGTTGTTCCCTATATATTAAAATTCAATTAGAGAGCTACAGATCAGCAATGCAGATGAGTGTAAAGTTCAGGTATAGAAATACAAGGCTAAACGTAGCCCGAAGACCACTCCTGAAGTAGTGTTTCAAAGGACAAAGCTCCCCTTGCTGAGTCATAGGGACACGATGAGCACAATATAGCGATTAAAAAGTCCTAGGCGTGTATCCTTCTCTACATCATTGGGAGAACCTGGTATCAGATTGATGGTGACTTGGTGTTCAGAAGTAATCAGCTCTTATTGCCAAAGGAAGATGCAGCCAGCAGCTATAAGGGTATGTTCACACGGGCTAATTTCGTCGCGTATTTGCGCTCTAATATGGGTGAGATGTGCGCCAAAATTACAGCAATCCATAGTTCTCATAGAGAACTATGGACTACGCCTCCTCTCCCCACTCGTACAATACGATCGTACTGTACGCGTGGGGAGATAAGTGACATGTCAATTACTTGCGGCGAATACGTGCCGCGAGTAATGCATGTTAATAGGGCCGGTGGGCTGCCGCCCCCCCCCCCCTCACCCCCGCGCGACTCCCAAATCACCCAGCGTAATTGCGGCCATACTGTACGCGCCGCAATTACGCCGTGTGAATATAGCCTAATGGTACGTTCAAACAACGCGAAATCCAAAAGGATTCTGCCTTTTTTTTCTACTAAAGTACATGCTTATTGCATGTGGGTTTAGAGGTGTTTTTTGGATTTGATTTTACAGGCAATTTACAGTCAGAAACAGTGCGATTCATTCCCATTGGTTTTGGACGCGCATTAAAGGAAATGTCATAAAAAAATTACTTATTGTTTAACTCACGTTTTTATGTTAAGCATTTTGGGGCACATTTATCAAGGCAGTTGCATCAGAATTCTGGCACAATTTGTGCCAAAAATAACGTCTTACAAGCTTTACGCCACACTGTTATTTAGACAGTAAAGGATGCAAAGGGGTGTGGCCTTGACAAAAGGCTTGTGATTTTGCCGCAAAAGGGGTGTGGTTTAAATGTGACAAAAATGCGCCAGAACTTTGTCGCAGTTTATGGCATAAAAGTAAGCCAACTTCATTGTGGTACAAAGTTAGACTAGACCATTCTAACCTGCAGCAGATTTATCAACACTATGAGAAATGTGGCAAATTGTAAGACTGTCTAGTCTAACTTAAAACTGTCTAACAGTTAGACACTATTGATATATGTGCCCCATTTCTTATGAATTTTTGGTTGTGGTTTTTTTTAGGTTTCAATATCACTTTCAATATTCTTTAATAATTTTTAAGTCCTGCAGTTTTCACTTTGCCCACTAGGCCTTATTATAGTCTGAGATGTGTTTTGTAGAGGAAGATTTTCATTGTCACAATAGGAGATGTCACAGTTCACCCTCTCTTCCTCCCTAAACACTAACTTCTTCGCAGGTCACAAATCATGCCTTGAAAACTCTCCTATGGAAGTCAATGGGACTGAGTCAGTCTTAAGGCTCCTATGTGCATGAAGCTGCTGTAAAGTATCTCTCTGACTGCTGTTAAAGCAGTGCAAGCAAGAATGTCTTCCCCACAATCATATATAGACGATGGAACTGATAAATCTACAATCAGAAAATAAAAACGGCAAAGAAGAAAAGAATATGGATCAGGGTCTGGATATAATAAGTAAAAGGAAAAAAAAACATATTCCCTTTAAAATCCACATCTAATACACATACAAAGGTCTTGGGTGCTTATTGCATGAAGATTTTAGCCATCCCATTGACATCAATAGTAAATTTCCTCGTGGAATATGATGAAAGAATGTGCATGTTTTGATAACTGTGCACCAAAAATACGCATTGGTGCGCGTTTGTAGTAATTAATGTGCGTCAAGCACCAACTGTTCAGCTTGTCCTCCTTTGACTGTAGATAATTGGAGCTTCTGTCCTGTGCCTGGTGTCATGTCCCGTCTTGATCACAGCTGTGAAGGTAGAACATTCCACCAGTGCATCCAAAGGGAACGGCTGAGGCGTGGATGGATGCGGCTTGTAGGCACTGACACAATGTGAGCAGTAGTATCTGTCGTTTATATGCACTGAGATGCATCAGAAAGTTGATTTGGAGATATCCCTGCCTGGCGACATCTGTAGGAAGTTGGGGGTGCTCTTTGCAGAATGTAGGATGTTGAGTTATATATATATAATATATATATATATATATATATATATATATATATATATATATATATATATATAATATATATATACACTGTGTTCTGTATGTTATAGTGCATGGCACTTTTGTATTGCATCCATATGACTAATATTTAAAGGCAAGGAGAAAAATATTCTATACACAAATGGTGCACACCCACGAAAATGTTAATTATTTTCTTAATGACAAAAAAGGATCTGAAAAGTCTAACTAAATGGCTACCCTTTTTGCATGAATAACCTTCCCTGTTTTAGGTCAATTAGGAACCAAAATTATTTATATTTACCAAATGCCAGAATGAGAGAGAATTTACATCCATTTCATTAGTATTTGGTAGCTTTGCCCTTAAACTGTAGGACTAGGGTCAGATGTTTTGGATCCTTCCACAAGATTCTCACAATAGTTGGTAGGCCCATAATTTTTGCCCATTCCTCCTGACAGAACTGGTGTAACTGAGCCATGTTTGTAGGTCGCCTTGCTCGCACCTGCCTTTCCAGCTTTGCCCATAAATTTTCAATAGGATTGAGATCAGGGCTTTGTGATGGTCACTCCAAAACATTGACTTGGTTATCCTTAAGCCACTTTGTAACCAGTTTGTCTGGGTGCTTCAGGTCATTGTCCATTAAGACCCATTTCCGCCCAAGTTTTAACTTCATGGCATGTCTTGAGATGTTGCTCCAGTATTGCCACATAATAATAATAATAATAATCTTTATTTCTATAGCGCCAACATATTCCGCAGCACTTTACAAATTCAAGGGTAAACATACAGTCATTACACATTAAAAGTACTTACAAATGAGACACAAGGTGTGAGGGCCCTGCTCGTGAGAGCTTACAATCTATTAGGGTGTATGGGTGAAACATACGGTAAGAATCTTCTTTCCTTATGATGCCATCTATTTTGTGAAGTGCATCATCCCTTTTCACTGCAATGATTAGCTTTAAACATGTAGGCAAAGGTGAATAAAACTATTACCAAATACATTGCTGTTCCAATTTTGCTTGGTTTAAAAGATAGAGATCTTATCTACTACTTGTGTACGCGGTCTTCCCTATGTTACCCACCACATCTCTCTGCTCTCATTGTTCGAGCTGCCTTGTCAGACCATAGTGATGTCACTCTCTGCTGTGTGTTATCAGTAAAACAAGAGCTTGTTTATCTAAGTTACTGACAAACCTTAACCCTTCAGAGCCCTGTAGCCTTCTGCCTTACTATTTACACTCTAATAATAACAATGTCCCAGGCTCAGCTAGGAATGGCAAAGCTGATATGCCAATCACTGCTATTGAACTATTCACAGCCTTGCTAGGGAGGGTGAGCCTAAAGCCAGGTGTATGTGGGGAGAGGGAGGTGTAGGAGGCTAGAGAGCAGGCTCTGTGAAACAGCATTGTGAGAAAACCTTTTTATAGGGGTGTTCCCTCCAGAGATATTTATCACCCGATCTGTCTGATCGCTGAAATGGAGGCTCCGAGCACCCTTCTCCCCACAATGCTCTTGCGGTGAGAAGAGGTCTTTAAACTGAGCAGTGAAAATAGTGGAGCACTGTGCTAGCTTGTCTCTGTGTTAGCTTATCTTTGTCAGTCTCAGACTTCGAATGGCGAAGCTATGCGCATGTTCAACCACTTTTCCATTCAGACTTTTTCGCTGCACCATGAGGAAGCTCAAGAACCCATTTTAGTGATTGGTGGGGGGGTCCAGTTGACATGACCCCCAACAATCAGGTGTTTATCTCTTATCCTGTGGATAAGTCACAAATGACTATGGTGGAAATACCCCTTTAAAGGGTTTTCTTAAGACAAAAATATTTATCCCCATTATAGGGTTGTTTCATATAGAGAACCCAAATCCATATGCCCTGATAGAAGTGGTCCTGACCCCTTCTATAACCAGAATGGAAAGGTGTTTTGTACAGTCAGCTGCTGTTCTACCAAACTCAAGCTGTTCTTGTATTAGAAGGATGACCAGTCATCTGAACGACCACCATGTAATGCTACATTTCCCCTGCATCGGTCACTGTGAAAGATATTAATCACTTGCCACAACTTTCTCCTCAAAATCAGCTGATTGCCCCCTTGTCCAGTTTTTGCAGAACTTACCACTGATGCGACTCCCCTTTCATATTAGGACAATCTATGTTTCTGATCAGCCACATACATATCAATAAAATCTCTATTTTACACAAAGATGTTGGGAAATTCTAGATCTCAAAACGTTACTGACTTAATGGGCAGAATTACAAAAACTGCATAAACTTAGACCAGGTGCTCTATGAGTCCACCAAGTTCATCACAGTGGCAAGTTTCCAGGCAAATCTCATGATTTCATAATTCTCATAATTTTTTGACCAGTCCAAAAGTACTATCTGCCAGGGATGTGTCACTGTTGAATGAGTTCTGTTCATTTGTTAGTCTCAGAAAACCACGTCCAGACCGTACCCTTTGATGTCTGATACATTTGGTGCAGCTTTACACTTCTCAAACTCTTTTTTCCTAACTTGGTTTGGTTTATTTTGCACCAAATTTTTACACCTCATTTTTGAACATGATGTCACATTTTTAAACCACACCTTCACCCCTTTTTCTTTTCAAGTCACACCCCTTTGTCGGATGAAACACTTAGGGCGACATGTATGATTTTTGACATTTAAACGCCAGTTTTGATGCGCATAATTGCGCCTGATTTATGAGCCCATTCTACAGTGGTTCATAAATCAGGTGCATTCTAGCAGTAGGGTGACAGTTCTGGCTCAGGTAAACCACTTTGAAAGTGCTCTACCTGTTCCAGCTGTAATGCGCCTAGAATTACCATAACAAAGCTATAAATCTATAG
Source organism: Phyllomedusa bahiana (assembly GCA_025379985.1). Taxonomy (NCBI): domain Eukaryota; kingdom Metazoa; phylum Chordata; class Amphibia; order Anura; family Hylidae; genus Phyllomedusa; species Phyllomedusa bahiana. Next base: position 45,775 of record JAODAL010024628.1, on the reverse strand, counting down.
CTTTGTATGGTTCTAGTATGCCCCCGAAATCAGGGACGTTACGAAGAGGCTTTTAACTATTGCAAACGGGGCTGCGTCTGATGTTGGGCTGAAAATACACCAGACATCTGGCGTAGCCCCATTCATACTGTCGTAGACAGAACCGCAAAGGGGCTCGACGTCCTAGTGGGGGATCAAATCAGTATATTGAATGACACGTGCCAGAGAGAAAATGACATTCTTCAGTCAAATGAGTTCTCTCAGTTTATTATACAAAATCACAAGTTTTTATTGTTGGGCGTAAACAACATTCCTTAAAGGGGATTTGCCGAGAGAAAGTTTCTTACCAAGTTTCTTACCTCTCTCGTTAGCCCAGGCAGAATGTCAACAAATCACGCTGAGTCATGAAGCTGCAGTGGAGAGAGGGGAGGGGGGAGTGAGGAATCCAAGGGAGCGTCTCAAAACTTAAGTGAACTAATAAACAGTACAACAGTGGATTCAATACAGCAAGACAGCCTCAGTCGGCACTATCCGGAGAAACCTTATCTGCTAAGAAGCTAATGTAATGTAAACAAATCACGGAGCTGAAAGAGACAGAGACCACAGAGCGGAGAGCACAGAGCTGTGCATAAGGGGATTCTGTGACATGTTCACTCAAATAATCAAACTATAACTTGTGAATTCTGTATACAAAAGAGAACACCTATTCTACACAGCAGATTGAAAGTTTCTTCATGTTCTCTGTCATCAGATAAAGCAGGGATCTAATAACACTACAGCTTTGTTATTCTGTATACAAAAGAAAACATATTGCTACCCGGTGCCTTAAAAGACCATTCATTTTGCCGGTCATCAGATAAGAAGTGATTCACGCAAGCGCGGCCTTTCAGCTCCCCGGGTCGTGACTAGGAAAGCTTTGAGGTAACCAAGGGGGATTGAGAAATGCTGTAGCTCTCAGAGTTTTTAAACTTTTTTTAATCACATAGATTTAGAAAAGTGATTAAATACCCATTTTGGAGGTTCCCATGTCAACATTACATGGTGGCAAACCACCTTTAAGCAACATGCAACATTTTATCCACCCTCTTGATTGGCTCTTCTCATTATATATATATATATATATATATATATATATATATATATATATATATATATATATTGAATAACACAGCCCACCTTTGTTTGAGAGAAGTAAAATAGTTAAGGCCAGTGGCCATTTTGGTTATGTGTTGGCACCACAGGGTGTGTCTGGACACAGGCGCCATCTTGTGGGGGAAATAGACATTTTACCTAATGCATTCCATAACAATACATGCTGCCACATGTATGAAAACGGTTTAGGTCTAAAACTCACTTTGTAGCCCGTATCAACCAATCAGAGTGCCCCTATCATTTCATATAGTGCTTTGAAAAAATAAAAGGGGACCTCTGTTTGCTATGGGCAACAAAGTGAGTTTTAGACCCAGACAGTTTTCATACATGTGGCCCTTAGTGTCTAAAGAAATAAGAAATGATAAGAAATGTATTTAAAAACAGATGCATCAATATTTGACATATTTTAAGACGATTCTATGTTAAAACACTTTAGAGGAAATCTCCCCTGATCAGTCTGCTACTCAGTGTAGTGTATTTTATTGTCATTTACTAATAAAATGAATGCTTGCTTGCTGTGTTTATGCCGTACATGGTGCATTGGGCTCCATGGTGAGATGCGACTTTACCAGCAGGTTTGTTATAACTAAGAAGTAAATGTTGATCCTAAAAAAAGTCAATCCAAGTTTTCATAGAGAAAAATAAATTCTTGTGAAGCAATGAAAGCGATTTATCTGCATTCCTGGAAATCCCACCGCATCGCTCTTCTTTTCTTAGAAATCTGTTTAAGACAAAGATAGAAATGTAGTGAGTAGAAGCACGTCAAGCGGCCCGCGCTGCCCATGGTCCGTATCAGAGTCATTGGAGAAGACAACACGATGTTCCTCAAGAAAATAAATATCACACTCGAAGGAGATTGTGCAGGAAGGAACAGTATCGCTAAAACTCAGCTTTTTATGACCGACCGGTTCATGACAGACGCTGCACATATGGATAAGGTTTAATGTATTGACGAGACTTAATATTTTAGGAATTTCATGGGGGTGGATTGTTTTCTTTCAGCCAACTATAAATTTACTACCTTTTTTCTTTCGGTGCAGATGTAATAGGCAAGGAGTCCGGTCAAAAAATGTTGAGAATTATGAAATCATGAGATTTGCCTGGAACCTTCCTTTAAATGATCAAAATCAGAGTTGATTTTGATCATTTAAAGGAAGGTTCCAGGCAAATCTCATGATTTCATAATTCTCAACATTTTTTGACCGGACTCCTTGCCTTTTCAAAAAGTACCAGGCATGTGTCACTGTTGAATGAGTTCTGTTAATTTGATGGTCTCAGACAACCATGTCCAGAACGTACCCTTTGATTTCTGCTTTATTTAGGACAGGCATCCTCAAACTGCGGCCATCCAGCTGTTGGGAAACTACAACTCCCATCATGCCCACTGTTATAGATTATATAAATGCATGATGGGAGTTGTAGTTTCCGAACAACTGGAGGGCTGCAATTTGACGATGCCTGATTTAGGGTATGTTCACACAGCATGTCGGATCCGTTTTTAGATGCATATTTGGATCCGTGTTTCAGACCCTAAACAGACCCAAACACGCGTCTAACAATGTGCACCATGATCTACGCTTTCATTGTAAAACACACATTGATGTTCAGACGAGTGATCGCCGATGCGTCTTTCGGAGCCATTCAAAGAATTGATATGTTAATTCTTGATCCATTTGACGCAGCAGGAGCCCCATAATAAACTATAGGGTGCGATCCTGCTGCAGCCAAAACGCATGTTGGATACATGTTGGATGGTATTTACACTGCACTTTTGAATGCGTTTTTCAGATCCAAAAACGGATCTAACACTCCATGTGAACATAGCCTTACAATAGGAAATGTGGTGGGAGGTCCTTGACATTCCTCAAAGGGGTTGTCTCACTACAAGGATTGCTTTTTATATTAAAGATCTTGCAAAATCAAGTCAGTTTGCAATATATGTTCATTAACAGTGTTCTACCTATTCCTAGATATCCCCCCTTGTATGGACTGCATCAGCTCCTCAGATCGCTATAACTACAGACCTGTTTGATCTCTCCTGATAGGCTGCCAGTGCTGGTTGCTATAGCTACAGACCTGGCTTCCACTGCAGTCTAGTAGAAGCCAGTAAACACGACCCTGAATTCAAAATAAAAGCAAGAAAACAGGACTGAGGTAATGAATTGATGTAGCGAGACAACCCCTTTAAGGGATGACTCACTCCTTAGAAAAATCCTATGGTGCTATAAAATATACAGAGTTGTGCCTGGTAGACAATAAAGAGGATGCAGCACCCCCTTAATAGCATATATCCAGGTCCCCGTCCTAGTAAGGAAGTGTATGGCTCTGGGAACTAATGAGGCGCTCCCAATGGTGAACCTGACCATGCCTTGATTATGAATGTACTCGCCAGAGGATTTTCGATTTGGGTGCCAGGAGTTGGCATTCACCAGTCTGACATTAGACCTCATCATTCTAAGGATTGGACATCAATACAGAGGCAGGGCCATCTTATAGCAGGATGGGCCCTGGGGCATAGCAGTGTAGTTGGCCCTGCTCAAATATATGACATTAGAAAAGGCCATGACTCTAGCTATGCCCAAACATAACCACCCCAAGCACAACCATATCATCATGTCACCTACGTCTTGTAGGCAGCCTACATCCTACAAGACTATCTGGCAGGGCAGGGAACCAATGGCTCCCTACTCTATGGTTTTTAACTTTTTCACATCTTAAGGATATGCAAACAGTTAAATAAGCAGCACTCATGGATCCAGGAAATATGTCCTGGACTTCTGGAACATATATTCATCACCTGGGACCTCTGTGCTTATGGGGCCCCCTGGCAACTGCCTAGTTTGCCCAATGGAAAAGATGGCCTTGACCATTCAACCTATTGTAACTTGACATTATAAAACTAGTAATTGGTTCCAAAGCGTCAAGATTTCAGCCCATAATAAAAAAAAAAATGAAGATAACAGAAAATTAAATTGATCTAGATGAAGCAATGATTTACATATACAGGTAAGAATGAGCTGCTGGAAGATGTAAATCACTTTATTTGATGGTGTCGACACCTGGTATCCAGAGGAACAGCTCATTTAAAGAGCAGTACAGGACATGTAGTACTGCACTGTACTATAGAGAGATGATACTAGACTGCCAATCACTGCATGCACCTCACTAATACATGTAAGAGCAGTACAGGGACATTTAGTACCCACTTTATTAGAAAAGAGCTACTGCCCGCCAATCACTGATGGGGCCCACCTCATTTTACATGTAAAAGGAAAGTTTACAGGAAGTAATACCCCCTTGAAGTAAGGGGCTCTAGACCCCCTTCACAGCGCACTCACTTTTACATGTAAGGCATACGTACATGTAGTAGTAAGCATTTACTGTAGGGGGGCATTAGACTGCCAATCCCCGATGCTCTCACAATACTGTAAGAGAAGTAAGGGCTGTAGTCCCGCCTTCACTGTGGAGGAGCTACTAGACCCCCAGTACAGCATGCATCTCACTATTAATGTAAGAGCAGTACAGTACATGTGAGTAACGCACTTTACTGTAGGGGGGTATTAGATGCCAATCCTCTGCCCCTCACAAATTAATGTAAGAGCATACGGGGCTTTTTGTACCGCACTTACTGAAAGGGAGGGTACTAGACCCAGTCAACAGCATTCACTATTACATTAAACAAAAGTCATGTTTTTTTAACCATTTACTGAAGGGGGCCACAGATCAGCGTTCTGGGACATTGTATGGTGAATGTGGTTCCCAGATACAATGTCCCAGGAAATAACATTGTATGTTTAAGACGTCGTATCCTGACGCCACTGTTTCTTAAAGGAACAACTGTATTAAACTCCAGAAAACTCCTTAAAGATCATTGATAGGTACAGAATGGGGACATATGTGAGAACACATGACCTCACTGTCAACAATGTAGCTTGGTGCTCACATATTATTCAAATGTTCTCTCAGCCCAACACAATCTATCTTTTCAGCAATAAGAGAAGCTAAAGTAAACTGATAATGGATGGGGCATATCCCGGCCAGTTATAGTTTCCCATCTAAACCCCTTTTCCTGCCACAAAGAAGCCGGCTGGTGGCCCACATGTCCGCCTAGAGCAGGTATCCTCAAACTGCGGCCCTCCAGCTGTTGGGAAACTACAACTCCCATCATAGTTACATAGTTAGTACGGTTAAAAAAACACATGTGTCCATCAAGTTCAACCAAGGGTGGGGAAAATGTGGGTGAAGGGAGGGAGACAAGGACTTCAAGCCCAGCCTCCCACTGGTTAATGCCCTGGAACCCACAAGGCAAGAACCAATCTGCTCCAGTGGAGACCCCATCTCTGACCCCAGAGCCTCCACCAGCCAGGATCCAGAATTTACATAGCTATGTATGCATTCATATTCTTTAGTTTCAGGTAGATATCTAAGCCTTTCTTGAAACTCTCTACAGTTCCTGCTGTGACCAGCTCCTCAGGCGGCTATTCCACAGATTCACAGTTCTTACAGTGAAGAACGCTCTTCTCCTCTGGAGATTGAATCCTTTTTTCTCTAGTCGAAGGGAATGTCCCCTTGTCTTTTGAGGGGGGCTTCACTTGAAATAATTTTTCCCCATACTTTTTGTAGGGACCATTTATATATTTATATAAATTAATCATGTCATGCATTTATATAATCTATAATAGTGGGCATGATGGGAGTTGTAGTTTCCCAACAGCTGGAGGGCCGCAGTTTGAGCATGCATTTGGCTTGGCTGCTTGAGCTGTGAATGGTGTCCTTCAGGCCTGAGTCATGTCCTGCGTTCCATCAGCAGCTATTTACACAATGTCGTTGCGAGGGCTCGTATATTCGGGGGAATGTTTGTGTGTTCTGTTTGCTGCTAGGACTGTTTACAGGAGGAATATAAAGCAATCCCTAATGACTGCCTGAGCGGTTTGTTTGTAATAGCAGGACGTAGCGAGAGCCGGGATTGTGAAAGCATCCAGTCTCCACATGTGCCGAGTCTCGTTCGGGTCCATATTTAGCAAAGACTCTGCTTAGGAATTGTGATGATGCAATGCAGCAACAATCCCCAATTCTCTCGATTTACAGTTTGAGATTTAGTGTAAAGTGATTTTAGCCCATTTTAGAAGCCGTCTCTCCTCACCCTCCGCTCTTAAAGGCTGCTGCTTGGGTTGTTTTTTCCTACTCATTAGAGTTAATGTAGTAGTCTTGCTTAAGTAAGCAGCACTCTCTGACTTCCTACACTGGCTTCCAGTCAAAAGCTAATCAGTTTCCCATAAGCCAGGAATGTAGGCACGAACAATATGGGGTAAACAAGCCTAGGGAGGTTCAAACTGCACAATGAGGTAAACAAGAGCGAACAATATGAATCATCGCTACATTAAGCAGAGCAAAAGCTAAACGGCTATAATAGTATCCGGCCGCAAATTGGGGGGAGGTAGCGTTTACAAGTGGTTGATGTTAAGTGACAGATTAATAAAGTGTGCCCTGATTTATTTTAGTCCGAGATCCTGCACACTTCCAGAACAGCTAGCCAGGGGCAAATTAAAAACATCCTGGCTGGTGCTCAATTAAAAGTATAGGTCGCTTTATGTAAAAGTAGTAATAAGATTGATAAATTGATATATCAAAGTATCCATAGCTCCACTAATAATTTAGCTTCAATTTATTTGTCTCTGTATAATAGATCTGCTTAGAATGTAGGTTTTACCGGTCTAGTAATGCAGCCTCATCTAATTGGTAGCTGCAGGCGTTACAATGGTTGTAATTGCAACCTATACTCTCACATAAGAGAAAAGTGAAGCAATGGGTGGATAGGAGGACCACAGTGATGTAACCAGGCTAGATACAGTTAGGGCACGTTCACACGACGGTTTTGCGGCTTTTGCCGCGGTTCCCGCGGCCAAGCCTCGTCCTACCCTCACTGCAAACTCGCGTCTCCCGATGCGGGTTTACGGCGCGGGCGCTGGGCGTGGTCGCGGCGCAAGTGGGGCATGGTTTGTGGCGAGGGTTTGCCCGCATGCAAATTTGTAGGCAGGGGGAAAACCACGGCGACACCTGCGGCAACAGTATACAGGAGAGTTCTCAAACACGTGCGGCGTGTGAATATTAACGCGGTTTCCCATAGGAAGCCATGTTAATAAAGTGGGCGCAATTTGGACTTGGTTTTGGCCGCGGAAACCGCGTTGGAACCCGCGGCCATAACCTCGTTCAAATCCGTCGTGTGAACAGGGCCTTATAGTGATGTACTTGGTGGTATCTGACATCCTTGTTGGTTAATAGAAATGTTCAAAACATATTGGGGAACTGGCGGCCCCCTTACAGGGGTATTCACATCATTATGACACATTCACAGATAGTCCCTATAGTTTTATTTATGGATAAACTAGCTACTGCTTAAAGGGGTTTTGCCACTATGTAATGTTGACGTGGGATCCTCCAAAATGGGTATTTAATCACTTTTCTAAATATATGTAATTACAAAAAGTGAAGCCTCTGAGAGCTACAGCTTTCTTTATATGCCCTTAGTTTCCTGATAGTTTACATTAGACACGACCAGGAGCTGACCTGGTCGCACTTGCGTTGTCTGCACTTCTTATCTGATGACAGGGAACATGAAGGAGCTGGCAAGGAACTGGGGAGAAAAAGCAGTGAATGAACATGTGTCTTTTGCATAGAGAATCCACTGGTTGTAACATAATTATTTGAGTAAACATTGCAGAATAACCTTTATCACTACCCTTGAACGCCGTGATGGCTATAACCTGTGGATTGTAGTCCAACAGACCCCTGATGAACCCGGATCAAGGGGGAAATGCGTCGGGCAATGGACAAAGCTGAATGCACCTATTGAGGGCAGTAAGCAAGCTTGGCTATCATTGTATATGGTTACGATTAACGTTGAGTCAATTATGGCTTGCTGATGTTGCTGCCTTAGATATCTAGGATAAGTATTTAAGATAGAGGTGGATTAGATGTATTGAATTTTTGATGTTTGAAATAGAATAAATGTGGTTTTAAGCTTTTTTTGGCACCTATGCAACATGCACTATATATCCAGGGTATAACAGGGTGAGTGATCGATAGGTGGGGCCGTCCTTGTCGGGGCGATTTTTTTTCCTGGCACCAGGGTGAAGCAGGTGTACTGCATCCCGTTCTGGTGATTTTTTTTGATTATATGATCTGAATTAATTATCCATCCTGTCTGCATAGGTGTCTAGGTGATTATCCTGAACTTGTGAGGTGTTCAAATTTGGTTATTTTTTAATGTATATTAATTAAAAGTTATATTTTAGATTGAGGGTTTTTCTTTATTCTGGGATTTCCGAAGTAATGGAAGATCAGAGAGACGTGGCGCTGTTACCAAGGATTAGGATAAGTGGTGCGGGGTTGTTTTTTTAAGGGACCCAAGGAGCATTATATATTTTGTTTATGAAGTGGAAAACCCCTTTAACCTATTAATTTAAATTTTTCATGAGAATCAATATAACTAAAAGATGAGGTCACCAATTTGCAACAATTTCACCAAAGACCTTTAAAAACATGAATCTCGTACAGTGTCTGATTTGGGGCACAACCACTATGTGTCAACCCACTGTACCTTTGGAGCCTTTCATTTGCTGTCTTGCAGGAGGCAGGCTTCGAGCTAATTTCCTATATTCTCTTAAAGTAATGCGAAGCTCCAGGTTCTCCTTCAGTAGACTCATCAGTTTGCGGGCAGCGTTCTCGATCATTACCTCTGTATCCTCCTCCCTTGTAGGCAGAATATCAAGCTTCTTGTTCACGGGGTTTTTTCTATAAGATCTTGAAGACATCTTTACAGGTTTTCCTTTTATTGCTCCTGTCTATAGATCCTCAAACCTCACCTGCCTGGCAGAAACATCTACTGCCTCCAACCAAACCAGACTGGTGACTATGTTGGAACATACATGAATCCTAACATTGTAAGCTCTGTGATGTCATCAGTCCTGTCACAATGACCTGGTTATGAGATCACCGTTCATTGCAATGGGAAGTTATATACGGCATCAAGGGAATACATGTTTGACAGAATTAATTGTAGACATTTAAAAACCAGTGATCTTTAAAGGGAATGTGTCATCAAAAAATGACTTATTGTTTAACTCACATTTTTATGTTAAACAAATTTTTTAGGAATTTTTGGTTATGTTTTTTTTTAATTTTCCAGATCACTTTCAATATATTTTTAATAATTCTTAAGTCCTGCAGTTTTCACTTTGGCCACTAAGCCTAATAATCGTCTGACACTTCCTGTTCTGTAGAGAGAGATTTTCAGTAGTCTGCTCATTATCAGTAAAAGCAGGGTCAAGCTGAAAGGAGACACCATTGTGTATAGATAACACAGAATCCACCAGTCACAAGAGGAGATGTCACAGCTCCCCCTCTTCCCTCCCTTCACAGTGAAAACTCTCCTATACAAGTCTATGGGACAGAATCTGTCTTAAGGCTCCTATGTGCATGAATCTGCTGTAAAGTATCTCTCTGACAAGCAAGAATGTCTTCCCCACAATCATATATAGACGGCCGAATAGAGAAATCTACAATCAGGAAATAAAAACGACTCAGAGGAAAAGAATATGGATCAGGGGCTTGATTTAATAAGTAAAAAAAAAAAAAATTGCCGACAGATTCCCTTTAAAGATTGTCTTCTTTAGGTTCTCATTTTAGAAATTTATAAAATTCCAGAGTTTGCATATAAAAGCTACAAATGTGAAGAGGAATTATATAAAGAACATATAAAACCTCTGTAAGATTATCACCTGTAGTTGAAGTGAAGATGGCATACACCAGTCCGCTCCAAGAAGAATGGGCAGCATTGTGGCTCAGTGGTTAGCACTAGGATCCTGGGTTCAGATCCCACTAAGGACAAAATCTGCAAGGAGTTGTATGTTCTCACCATGTTTGCCTGGGTTTACTCCGGGTACCCAACTTCAAAAAAACATATACAGGGAAATGTGACATTTAGACTATGAGCCCCAATGGCGACAGGAATCAATGTGAATAATGACAATCTCTGTGCCCCGCTGTGGAATATAATGGTGCTATAAAAACGAATAAAATAAGGCGGCCAGTGTACATAGGCTTCATGATAAATACTTCTTATTACTCAATAAGGACCCAATGTACATACTTCTTATACTGTTTAAAGTGTTTGTATGAAAGTTTTAACCCCCTCAGAGTTGGCTGTAGGTAAATCCAGCCCTGAGGGTAATTAATCTGACTGTTCTCAATAAATGCTGCTAAACTGCAGGGTGAAATCAGCAACAGTGATTTTCAAAGCTGCAGGCGAGTATGTGACTGGGTAGCGCCAATACCCAAACAGGGCATCTACAATAATGGAACATCTAGATATTGCATGTGATTTCAGGAGACATTACATTCCCATTCACACAGTGCATACAGCTGCATTATTTAATAAAGTCCTGCCCTTCTTGTTGACCAATGTCACCCTAAAGGGAAGGCCTAATAAGTGAAAATAGCAAAAATACCAGAATAGAAGAAAGGAATATATAGTAGTCAGATATCTGATAATCAGATGATTGAGCGCTTTGATCAGTGACTATCCAAAATGTGGGGCCCCCATCTGATGCCTGAAAACGGGTCCTATAGCTCCCATTCACAATCAGCCCTACTTAAAGGGAACCTGTCACATAGGTTGTGTCCTCCTTGCTGAGGGCAGCACAAGCTAGTGTCAGACCTGCTGTTCCCAGCGCTGTGTCCCTTATTCTGTAAGATGCAGCAGTTTTAGAGCACTTACCCCTCAAATCTTATTCATGAGCAGGTGTTAGCTCCACCCACCAAAGGCTAGCCCCGCCCACTGACAGCTATTCACATGTTTCTACCTATTCAAAGTAATAGGTTTATCAGTTGAGGTGGGCGGGGCTAGCCTCAGGAGGGCGGGGTTTGAAAAAAACTGACACTCTGAAGGACTCTTCGAATGACTCTTCTGGATTAAAACTGCAGATTTGAGCATTAAATACACGAAAACTCCAGCATCTTACAGCATAAGGGACACAGCGCTGGAAACAGCAGGTCTGACACTAGCTTGTGCTGTCCTCAGCAAGGGGGGCATAATCTATGTGAGAGGTTCTCTTTAAGGATACATTAGGTGTTTACGGTTTGGTAAACCCAAAACCAAGTACTTTTCATTGTGCAAAGCTCATGAGTGTAAACAAAGTGAGAGTTGGGGCCCGTCCATACTGGAAGCCGTGACACTTTCCTGGACATAAATGGTTCTTAATTTCAACAGTCTCCATTGATTGAAAATAAGATCCACTTTTTTCATTAAAATGTCAAATATCATGCAAGTTGTGTTGTATTGGCATCAAAAATGATGAAAACCTCAAAGCCACAAATAGCAGCCTGAAAAGAGCCTTGGCTTTACATTGTGAATTCATTGGGGCAAAGATGGATCTCCTCAAGGTCGAAGGCTTAAAGGGGCTTTCCTATCTGTATTCCTAGGATATGCCATCAGTTTATGATTGTGGGGTCTGACCTATGGTAACCCATTGATTGATTTACAGTTTTTTCACTTTACAGCAGCCCCAGCTGTGCAGAGAACTGCAACAGGGCTTCATTTAAGTGAAAGTGGCTAGCCACAGAAACTCATTCACACCCTCAGTGGGGGGCCCAGAAGTTGATCCTCTACCGGTCATAAAGCAATGGCATATCCTAGCTATATGCGATCATATATGTTTCCTGTACAGTTTAGTGCCACAGCCGATACCAAATTGAATAGGCTCCTATTTGCCACAAGTAAATGAAGTTTAACCCTTTAAGTGCCAGGCCTGAAAAGGCCTTAATGACCAGCTAAATGTTTTAAGTTTTGCCTCCCTTAATTTTCAACAGACTTAACTTTTAAGTGACGCAGTTGTATGAGGACTTGTTTTATGCAGGATAAGTTGTATTTTTGGGGCGACATAGTTTAAGTTTACAAATAAATTACTGCATTTTTTTTTTCTTAATTTCTGCCTTCCTTTTTTTTTTTTTAAACCAGTCACATTTCACACTAAAGAACCTGTTGGATTACAGGGTATTACAGTCGTGTAGAAACCTAATATGTGTAGGTTTTTTTGTGTAATGTATGCACAATAACTTTTGTATTAAACATTTTTTTATATTATTATGTAATTTATTTTTTTCTTCGCTTTTTTATGTTTTTTGTAACTTTTTTTTAATCCTATTAAGGGATAACTGTTTAACACCTTTTTTTTGGCAATGTATTAGCATCCGTGAATATGCTAAGACATTGCCTTCTGTATCATACTAACACAGGCAGCAGTCAAGGCAGCACACACTGTTGTTATACCGCAGGCTTCCTATACAGATAGCCCTGGGGCTACTCTAGGTCCCCAAGGCTGACTCTATAGCTATTCCCCGGGCTCTATCAGGTCACTGGGAGTCCCGGTCACCAAATGAAGCAGAGGAATGCCCTTTGATTATGCTGCAGTCATAGCGCAGTTGCAACGCTGGGAGCTGGAAAAGCCATCTAAAATTGGTAAGCAGGTGGTCGTTAAGGGGTTAAAGAACGTCGTCCAAAGCTCCAGCTACTGAAATAACGCCGAACATCTCGACATGTGAGCAATGTCAGTGGAAGACAGAAACTTGTCTCCACTATAACCAAATCTGTTGGTATATTTATGGGGGGACATAGAACTTGTACGTCCTCCTAGATATATGTAAGTAGCAAGCATGCCATTTTTGATATTAAAAGGATAGTCTCTTATGACCTGGACATAAGTAAGGTACGGGATGGTTATTACTCGCTATGAAAAATACTTCTCTAATATGTACCAATCCAATATTTGAGACTAGTACTATGGCAATAGCCCCTCAGAGTCGCATAGGGGTGTGTTTTGCATTTATTTGATAAATTACTCACTATTTGTATGCTATATTGATACTCCTTTTGGCATACATTTGTGAGGCTTGTCTACTGTAAATAAGATATTGTACTTTATATATCAGTGGGATCCTCCATAAATACGTATTCTGACCCCTGAGGAACTCTCATATAAACCTTGAGAAAGAAACGCGTCGGGTCTTTTATTTATAACATTACATTTTTCACTTTAGACACGGTCACTATTAGGGTGCATTAGGGTATTTTAGTTAGGTTCCCAGGCGGGGTCGTCCTTATTGGGAAGTTGTCCCTGTATTTTCTCACCAATAGGCAGCTAGTGTATAGGGATTTATAGGGTCAGCCTCATTCTTTTGGCCTATATCTATCCTTATATTTTAGTAGTAGAAGTATATTGCCCCATTTTTGTATCTTTGTCTATTTTTAACGACATTATTAAAGGTTATATTTTATAGTTTACTCCAGTGATTTATAGCTATATTGTAAACTTAGATTTAGATAGTGGCATTGAAGAGTTGCCTTTCATCACTCCTCTTATTGTTCATTTACGCAGTGAGCAAGAAATTCCCGCACCTAATTTTTACAGGGACCATTAATGTTATCTTTAGTGATATTTTTGAGTATCTCTAGTCTATTAATGTCGACATCTTTCTGGAAAGAATACAAGGAGGATACAAGATGAGCTTCTAATATTATTAACACATATATAATAGGTGTAAAGGGAAAATGGTGATGATGCGGCAGACATGAACTGGGACTTTCTCACATTAAATGATATTTACAGTTTAGAAAACTCTCTTGCAAACAGCCTAGGAGAAAGAAGGCTGGGACTCGCATCTGTAGAACGGCTACAGAAGACATTTCTAAACACTGAAGGACCCACCACATTTGTGCATTAGGGTCACTTCACATGGCGTCTGTGGGAATGGTTGATTACTATTCCTCTAAAAAGCTGAGTTCACTTGGTGTCTGGTGCAGAGTTTTGTGTTAGCTGAGAGCTTGTCTCTGGTAAGCTTTGCATTCTGCTTCTTGAATTTAGTCCTGTTTTGATTGTTTGTATTCACAATTCGAGCCGTGTTTTGTATTGTCTAGTTCTCTGCTGCTTCAGTCCTGACTTGTGTCCATCATTCTGTGTGTTCTATTCCTGAGTACTATTTGTTAATTATGTGCTGTTTTGCTTAGAGTCAGGGACATTGCTAGGGATATTGTCAGGGGTTAAACAGGGTTAGGGCGTCTGGTGTTAGGGCCAGCGTTAGGGACAGTTTTGGAACAGAGTTAAGCTAGTTGTCCGGGTCAGGTACTTTTAGAGTCTTGCTTCTGGATTCAAGTCATTTATCCTCCCATTTCCATCCATGTGCTTGTTATTGTCCATCTTGTGGTCCATCATCCATTAGTCCCTACATTTATTTTTCATACATGTTTCACATTACTTGCATGCTACTGCTGGTTGGCTTCATTTCTACGTTTTGTTGCCGTCTGTGCCAACCAGCATACACTGACATTTGGGACCTGTGAAGACGCTACCGGAGGGTTGAACACTTGCTATTAGGTTCTTCCACAGATAATAGGCAGTTGTAGAAATTTGTGATCAGCTTATCTATGGAGGTCCTGCCAACAAAAAGTGACTGTCCAAAATAGACAACTGTTTTGAAAAGCGTTAGGGTATGTTCACAAGGAGGCTTAAATTACTACATATTTTGACGCGCATTATAAACAGCGAAATGTGCGCTGTAATTACAGTAATTCATAGCTCTCATAGAGAGCTATGAATAATGCATCATCTCCCCGCGCGTACAATACGATTGTACGCTGGGGGGAATTGACTTGCGGCTTACGCGACGCTGACAATGCATGTCTATGGGGACGGTATCCGGCCGCCCCCCTCGTGCTTTGGAATTATGCGCGTGGTTCCAAAACACACGGCGGATTGTGGCGCGTACCTTAGTGTTTACCTCTCCTCTGTCAGATGGTATTGTCACTAATCACTGATCATTTCATAGATTGTAGTTGTTTTTTTATCAAAAAACATCAGTCAAATTAGCAGTGAGTATAGAAATAGTTTTATAGCCAACACTGTACACAGGTGAGGTTTCTAGACCATTCTGTGGTTTATCCACCTGTCACATAATAGTGTGATTTATTGTGTTTATATCTCCGTGTATCATCTACCACCTTCTGCCTTTCCTTTTTGTTGAAATCTTGGATCCGTAAGGTAAACTTACACAGGGAATATTAATTACCTGTGGTCTAGTGAGCAACCTAGTCCAGCAGGTCTGCCAGCAGCTACAGTGGTGTCTCCTACTGCTCGGGTAAATGCCCTGACAACAGGTGGGATATCTGTGCCAAACCACAACATACGTTGGAGGAATACTCACTGCTGATGAAACGGCCTGTATTCTTATAGGATATACAATGCGCTGAATGTGAACAATTTGAGGAATCTGTTGGCTTCAGTAAGCTGCTGGCACAGCAACAAGCCTACATCTATATTAACCTTTTGGAACCTCTACTTATTTAGTGAAATATCTTATACGGTGTCTATAAAAAGTTCTCACACTGCTTGGACTTCTTTTTTATGTTTTAGGCTCTGTCTACACAGGTTTTTCATCTGATTTACAGCGGATTCAGTTTTTAGAATCCACCGAACATCTGACTGTAGACTGCAATGAAAAATCCGGGCTGAAGTCTACACAACATGGATTTTTTCTGTTCCGTTTTAAAATCCCCTGGATTCCGGCAGATCTTCAAACCTGTTGGACTATCTGCAGGATTGCCGTCGGACTCCCGTACCCCATTTTAACATTGCTGTGTAGACGTAGCCTTATTGTAACAGTTCACTTGTAACCACATTTAATAGCAGAAGGATTATATAAGTTTTTTGACTGTTAAAGAAAATGAGCCACATTACAATTATAAAACATAAAATGATTGACTGCGTAACTTTTCATCCCACTTAAGGTCTGTTGCAGCTAGTCCTCGACTTACACCGTTCCGACTTACATCTGTCTCCTAGTTACAAACGAAGGCTTATGGGGCATGCTGGCACTTGTAGTTCCATGTTCCACATCAGATAGTAGCTGTGGAACGACAAGTTCCAGCATTCCATTGCAGCAGATGAGATGAAAATGAGGTGAAATCTTGTTAAAAAGGGCACAGACAGCAAAACAAATGTAAAAACCATTCCCTGCACTATCCAAAAATAAAAAAACAAACCCTTTGTGCTGGAATTACCTTTAATAATTATACCTGTTCTGACTTGCATACAAATTCAACTTAAGAACAAACCTACAGTCCCTACCCCGTTTGTAACCCGGGGACTGCCTGTATTTAGCAGAGGGACCTTTAGCAGTATAATCTCACCTTTGTGAGGATAGTTCTCTAATAGTTTTTTCATATCTGAGCCACACCATTTTTTCATCCTGCAGAGCTTAAGCAGTTTTGTAAGGTATCATGGGCACTATTTTAGGCATACAATTGTGCCGCCAGGGTATTTCATTTGTATTGCAGAAAGAAGCATTTTCCTCTTTCACTTAGCTAGTTGTCAAACTAACGTTATTTTTTTACTGTGTTGTCAAGGACTCTTTATAAGCTATGGAAGATGGCGTCTGCACCAAACAATGCTGGGAGATGCCTGGTGGGGGCAATCTTGGTTAACATGTGTTAGTCTCCAGGTTGGTGGGCCAGATGTGACCTGCCAAGTGATTTTATGTGGCCCGCAAGAGCTTAGGCACAATGAGCAGAGATAGACAAGTTCTAGATGCAGAAGGACTGGCTCTCAACTTTCACCAGAGGATGCAGCCAGTGCTTGGAAGAGTTGGCAGCTCTGACATCCCTAACCAGGTACCCTGGCTAGTCTCCAAGGTCCATCAACGGCCCTTTGGGGCAACCATAATGCTGATGTGGCCCTCTGTGAAAATGGCTTTGACACCTCTGTGCTATGCAATTTTAAAGCCAAGTTTGAAGGTAGACTGGGAAGACTGAGCACTTTTTGTAGACGCTGTGACACTTGTTGCCCACATACACCTCATGCAAACTCTATTCTATCTTTTTTGTTTGTAAAGCTCCATGCACACATAGCTGTAGCATTGCATCTGTGCTTTAACATCCAGGCTTCTCTGGGTGTTGTATGTACAGAGATCCTCTCCTCTGGAAGCAATAGTGTTAGGGGAGAATATCTCCATACATACAGCCTGCACCAGAGCGGGACACATTTTTTTAGTGTCTGATTTGTAGGGACATAATAACATCTGTGTGCATGAGCTTGAAAGGTCACGTGATCCTTTTCTGGCCTTGATTTTACCCTTAAAGGGGTTTTGCCACGATCTCATCTCATACCTCCTGTATCCAGCATTTCAGCTCTTTGTGCTCAGAAGGGGGCGTGTGTGATTTGTTTGAATTACATATCATGTGACCCAGCAGGCTGACATCACCAGGCCTTTTCTCTCTGTAGTCAAAGAAAGGTCTGTTTATGTATAGAGCTGTGAGTAGCTAAGTAGTAAAGTTTTTGCCTCCAGGCACAAGGGTCCTAGGTTCAAATCCCTGCAGGAACCAAACCTGTGTTTTTTTTCCTCTTTATCAATGCACAGACCTCATTGAGGTTTCTTTTTTATTTTTTTGCACTGTTTGACTAATTACTAAGGAGGACAGGAGTAAAATGACATCACCTGGGATTTGAACACTCAGTAGCTGCCTGAGAGGGGAAGTGATGTCTGAGCATGTCTGATCAGGAGCTCTCAGCCCTGGTCGTATCCCCTGGGGACGAGCTGTAAACAATGGATCACTAAAGGAGCAACTAAAACAAAAACAGTGCAGAATTTTTAATAATAATGAATGGTGAAAACGTTTGTTATTTAATTTGCAAGCTTCCCACGTCAATTTTACTTTGTGGCAAAAGCCCTTTAAAAATAAATTGCAGAACTGAAGGGGTTGTGGGAATGATCATGTTTGCAAATATATTTAATATATTTGTCACTTCCTCTGCAGGGTTTCAGTATTGTTCCGTCAATCCTCCCATGGCTTTGGACCTGACATTTGGGATCCTGTGTGAGCTTCTTTGGCAGTGGAAACATGTCGCACATGGTGTCACCTGCCTTCTGGAGTGGCTGCTAGGAGAGGATGATCTCAGCAGTCCGGAAACCACAAAAATGGTAATTTCATTGACCAATGTTCACAGAACTCAAAAAAAAAAAATAAATCAGGCTTGAGGTGTGAAAAGCTGGCACCAAGCAATTCTCCTGGACATTCTATACTGAGCCTGACGTCACCCACGAGACACAAATGTTGTGTTCTTCAGATTACCAATTAGACGCACAGGTGTTGTGCATACCAATGCAGTCATTTTACAAGAGGATATGGCAGGCATGAATACGGGTACATAATAATTAAGCTGTGCAATGCTTCCATGCCAAGGGGGCTCACAGGACTTTTACTATGACAAAATGAAAGCAAATGAGCATTAAGGAACATAAACAGTATAGGTGTTTTAAGAGCTGTAATGATTATAGTGAATTACTCCAATGTCTGCTACAACAGGAAAAGCTTTATAGTTTATTAATCTCCAAACATTTACTTGCAGAGCGAGGAGGCTGCTGAGGAAAATATAACTTATTTATGACACGGCCCCTGAGTAGCTTTTAATTAATAATAATATGCACAGACTATTCTGATATTCAGTTAACTATATTTCATCAGCAGCAGACAGAGGCACGATTGCAAATTTTAAAGATATTTTCAATAAGCTACAAAAATTGGAACAGAAAGGCATTGAATTTTTGTAGACAGTTCTGGGCCACATAAGCCGGTCTGTATTCCTATTCAGTGGGCTATATTAGGCTGCGTTCACACTGCGGTCTGGTCCCTGAAAAAGGTATCCCAACAGATCCCATGACACATCAGTAGTAAGGCTTGGTTCACATTGCAGTTTGGTTTCAATTGGGACCTCCACTATGGGATACCTGAAAAAGGTTTCACAACACATCCATAAGAAACAACAGAGCAAATGTAGTGACTTCTGGACTGCATTTTCACAGTATAGACACTTTTGGACTATGTTTGCATTGTTTTCCGAATGCAAAAGCTTTCTATGCTGTATAGTATCGCATTGTAGACTGTGCTATTTTGTCTGGCACCAAAAGGGTTTATATTCGGGAAACAGATCAAATGTAGTCCAGAAGTCAGTACATTTGCTCTGTTGTTTCCTATGGATGCGTCGGGATACCTTTTTCAGGTATCCCATAGTGGAGGTCCCGATCGGAACCAAACTGCAATGTGAACCAAGCCTTACTCTTCAGTCAAAACATGCGTCCCCTTCGCTTTTTTTCCCCTGCACATGTGAATGTTGCTGGCTGTAGTCTCCTGGACAGCCAGTTAGCCTGAAGCTCCACTACATCAGCACCGTTTCCCCTCCAGGCCTTGGGCCCCCGCTTGTTATAAAGTGATGGCATATAAGTTGGGAAGACCTTTAAGGGTTCTGTTCTTTGGTCAACCATTTTGCATATAGCCAGATTGGGACATATGCATGAAATAGCTTGGACCCCCACTTTTGTACCCTTGCCAGTGAGTCGTAATTCGCAGATGGTCCACTGATTTCATTGAGTTTGATTTTTTAGTTTCAGCTTATTGGGGCTTGCCAGCCGCTTTCACTGGCAATAACCTCTATGGCCGTGTTCACACGGCTTATTCAAGCCGTAATTGCGGGCCGGATCCCGCCCGCAATACGGCTTGAATAAGGGGCGGGGGCGCGGGGGTGGCGCTGCTCGCCGGCCCCATGGGACTTGATTATCCACGGGCCTATTGGCCGGGAAAAAAAGGCATGTCATTTTTCCCTCCGGCGGATTCCCGAGGGGGCAGGAGCGGGAAACCAAAGTTTTTCTCTATGAAACGGGGGTTTACCGAATGACTGGAGGTTTGGGAGCCGTACTAAGGGGCAAATCCGGGCTTCGGCCCACCCGCGCCGAAATAAGATGTAAACCCGGCAAATGCTACATTGTAGTGGGAAAAGCTGCCTGGAAAGTATTAATAAGGGACGGGCTTCGCTGCATTTTGTGCTTCACTCTTGGGGCCCAATGTATGAAGGGGGGCGCGCCAGTTTTTGGTTACTTGAGCTAAAAAGAATTAAAAGGTGCACCCCAAAATTTTTGGCGCAAAGTCCGTTTGTAAGGGCCCAAAAATTTTGGGGGTGTTCTGGGGGATCGCACCACTAGTAGTAGACACATTTAAAATTTTTCTTACCCAAAAACCTAGGAGCGAACAGTTGAACAGCCAGAGGGGTAAAAAGGTGGTTGAGCAGACTTGTGGTTTTGGGCTCTACATCCCTTATGTTGACCTGAAAAGAACGCCAAAGGGTAAAGGTGGTGCCTGAGCCAGATTGTGGTATTGGGCTCTACACTGCCCTGTATGTATGACCTGAAAAGGGGAACAGAACGGGAAAGGGGGTTGCCTGAGCCGATGTGGTATTGGCTCTACACTGCCCTGTATGTTGACCGCAAAAACAGCCGACCAGGGTAAAGGTGGTGCCTGAGCCAGCTTGTGGATGCTCTACACGCCCTTTATGTATGACCTGCAGAAGAACAGACAGACCAGGGTAAAGGTGCTCGGTGCCTGAGCCAGAATGTGGGGTTTTGGTCATACACTGCCATGTATGTGTGACCGGCAGGAAGAACAACCAGACCAGGGTTTAAAGGTGGCTGCCTGAGCCAGGACTTGTGGTATTGGCTTAGCACTGCTCTCGTATGTATGACCTGCAGTAGAACAGCCAGGCCAGGGTAAAGGTGGTGCCTGAGCCAGGACTTGTTGAGTGATTTGGCACTACATTGCCATGTATGTATGACCTGCAGAAGAATCAGCCAGGACCAGGGTAAAGGTGGTGCCTGAGCCAGGACTTGTGATATTGGCTTACACTTGCCCTGTATGTATGACTGCAGAAAGAAACCAGCCAGACCAGGTATAAAGGTGGTTGCCTGAGCCAGAATTGTGGTATTGGGCTCTACATTATCCTGTGTGTATGACATGCAGAAGAACAGCCAGGACCAGGGTAAAAAGGTGGGTGCCTGAGCTCCAGACATGTGGTATTGGCTCTACACTGGCCCTGTATGTCATGACCTGCAGAAGAACTGCAAGACAGGGTAAAGGTGGTGCCTGAGGCAAGACTTGTATTGGCTCTACACTGCCCTGTATGTATGACCTGCAGAAGAACAGCCAGACAAGACCCAGGGGTAAAGGTGGTGCCTGAGCCAGACTCTGTGTATTGGCTCTACACTGCCCTGTATGTATGACCTGCAAAGAACAGCCAGACACGGGTAAAGGTGCGGTGCTGAGCCAGAATTGTGGTATTGGCTCTACACTGCTATGTATGTATGACCTGCAGAAGGAACAAGCCAGTACCAGGGTAAAGGTGGTGCCTGAGCCAGAACTTGTGGTCATTGGCTCCTACAATGCCTCTGTATTATGTATGACCTGCAGAAAGAACAGCAGACCAGGGTAAGGTGGTGACTGAGCCTGGGACTTTTGATTATGGCTTCTTCACTGACCTGTTTGTATGTACCTGCAGAAAGACAACAGGACAGGGTAAAGGTGGTGTGAGCCAGACTCTGATGGTATTAGCTCTACACTGCCCTGTATGTATTACATGCTGGAAAGAACAGCCAGACACAGGGTAAAAGGTGGTGCCCTGAGAAGAACTTGTGGTATTGGCTCTACACTGCCCTGTGTGTATGACCTGCAGAAGAACAGCTTCATACATTCTAGCACATGCTGCACAGATCTGGCCTGTCAGCGCCAACGTTCATACATGTCGCCCTTTGTATTATCATGTACTTTAAATTTCTCACTTAGCCAATGACATTGGGGTTGTGGCAAACTTCAGTTTACCCATTTCAGTTTCAAAAAAGTTTTATAACCACATGGCAATATGAAGTAACAAGATTGCACATTGTAAACGAAAAGCTGCAGTCTAAATACAGTTACCTCACAGCAAAAATAGTTTCCTGCGCAGTTTATACGTAGCTGCTTCTGCAAAGAAAAAAGAAAAAAAGTTTAGTCTGGATTTGTCCTTTAGGTACAGTATATCATGCCTAGATAAATAAACCTTTCTCACACACATGTAGTAGGAAGTACACTCCGGTAGCAGCTAGCTCTTCCAGGAATGTCTACAGGTGGGCTGTTAAAAGCTCTTGCCTCCACATTGCTGAAGGTCTATTAGGACATCAGGCTGGACCCATCTATCTTCTCAGAACATTGTAAGATCTAGAAGGTCCAAAAAATGAGAATGTTCTGACTTCTTGTAATCACGATCATGAATATGGCTGTATGGTATGCTGAAGAAGACTATAAGGCTAGATCTCAGCACTAACCCAGTGTTCTCCACAGGTAGAAGATGATCTTTTCGAGAAAGGTGAAGCCAACTTTTGGGCTGAGAAGCTCGTGTACGTTAGGTTACTTTCTAAACATCTGAAGGAGCTTGTAACCTCAGGTCCCCTGTGTCTACAATCTGAAGATCCGGAGCAGCTCCGGATTATGCAGGCAGCATATAAACGATCAGAGAAAGTACAGCTCAGTCTCCAGAGTTTGCCACCCACTCCTGAGTTTCTGAAGACTACCGAATACACCAAATTACTGATCCATAAAGAAAGGACTGAAAGATGTCTTCAGATGCTGGAACTTGTGAATAAAAAGTAGACTTGGATCATGAGATCAACAACCTGTGGCCTTCCAGACATATAAGTACCTTTATAGTCGCTGGAGCCTGAGAGTCAAATTTGGCTATGACTTTTTAAAGACTTTTTTTTTGTTTGTTTTCACATTGTTCCGGGTGGTCACCCACTTCTTTTACCAAAGTAACACAAATAAAATAGTTCATTTTTCATTAT
This sequence comes from Phyllomedusa bahiana, assembly GCA_025379985.1. Lineage (NCBI taxonomy): Eukaryota > Metazoa > Chordata > Amphibia > Anura > Hylidae > Phyllomedusa > Phyllomedusa bahiana. The sequence continues at coordinate 22,897 of JAODAL010024628.1, read as the reverse complement.
TTGTCATTCGTGAGATATTTGGCATTTCATTTGCAGCCTGATTGCAGAAACTATGGGGCAGATTTAATTCTTAGTGTAAAGTTAGACTAGACAGTCTTACAATGTGCCACATATATAATGGTATTAATAAATTTGGCACAGGAACAAACTGTGTTAACCTACTTTATGGCGCGAATCAATTTTGCCACACATTATTGCACGCTAAACCATGTACTCTTTTCATGAAGACACGTCCCTTTTGCCGAACAAGGTGCAGAAGTGTCTAGAAACTATTGAAAACACATAATAGATGTAGTGTAAAGCATGTACAACATTATTTTTGGCACAAATTGTCCCAGAATTCTGGCACAGCTGCAATGATAAATGTGTCCCTTTAAGTCTACAGGTTTACATGTGTTTGTGAAGATTATCAACCACTGATGAGGAGCCATGAGCAGAGCACGAAATACGAGTTGCAACACAGTTTTTCCTTGAAAAGATCATAGTTAAAAACAGGATGTTGAGAAGCAGATGAAAAAGATTTACCTCCTCATCTAATAGAGCGATTGTAAATTGTAGGAGGATATTTACGCGAAAAGAACAAATTAGAATTTGGAATTCGGCCCCGATGTTCAGTTCCAGCAAACGTCTTACAAAATTCGCAGCAGAGTCTTGGCTGGCCGTGCATTGTACATCTTAATAGGATCCCAAATTAGACATAGCTCAAACAAGTCAATGCCAGAAATACTCTCTAATGGCCATACATATCTCACTGTCTCAGCTTATATAATGTGGACGTGATGAAGACATACTTATGATGAGTTTAGCCTACTAGAGTTACACTGGGGAGGAAATAGTCTTGTACATTCTGTGCTGCCAGGTGTCAGACACCTGTGGTCAATCTGATGTTCTAAAATATACGTGGGATGAGGGGGATGGGTTTTATCAACATGGAGGGGAACATACCAAGCAAGTGTAGATTTGAGGAAAGAAGAGAAAACAGTATAAGGGGAGATTCTTCTCTTGTGTTTTGGGGACAGTTAGAAGGTCATCCTTTAGGTTTTGGTTATAATTCTTGTAGATGTTATAGAGTTCTTGTAGGTTCCATTAAATTTATTAAGATTCAATAGCACCCAATGGTTTTTGGTGTGTATTTGGATAAACAAAGTTCTTAAGTCTTCTGCTAATAACAGAATATATGGAGTGTGGAAAAACTTATACAGTGATCTTCTGTCATTTTAAACAGTCGTTTGATGAGTCAGAGAGAAATCAAAAGCGACGACTTCCTGTGTTGAACTCTATTTAGAGCCCAAGACTGGAAATCTCCATCATGTCCCAAAAGTTTGTAAAACAGAACTATGTAGAATAGTGAAGAAATCAGGCGATACCTTTTAGAGGCTAACTGAGTATATTTGATAGTGAGCTTTCAAGAGGACTAGCTCTCTTCTTCAGACTGATGTTATAACATCAGTCTGAAGAAGAGAGCTAGTCCTCTTGAAAGCTCACTATCAAATATACTCAGTTAGCCTCTAAAAGGTATCGCCTGATTTCTTCACTATTCTACTACTTTCTATGGCTAACACGGTACAGCATTATACTACTAAAACAGAACTATGTAATTAGTCTATGTTAGTGGCATCACATAAAAACAATAAAAGACCACCTTGCGTCAAGAATGCTTTCCAATGGTTTCCCATGAAATTTTCTCAAGTTGACGCAGGAAGTCAAAACTCTAGCTTCGTCAACTGTTTTCCGCTCTTAACCAGTTGCTTTCTCACTTCTTTTCAAGGTCATCTGTTAAAATGCTATTAGTGTTTTATGTCCATAATGTATTTGATGGTTGTAAGATAAGACGTTTTAAGCAATTGGACGTCAATTTAACCACATCATTTAGCTGTCAATACACATAAAAGACATTCTTACACAGATGTTGGGTTATGTTGCATATCACATGCCTGTCCTTTTGCTTTCACGGAAGATAGGTTTCTTCAAATCCTTCAAATGGATTGTCCAGTATAAGAAAAACATGGCTGCTTCCTTTAAAAACAGCATCACCTCTGTCACAGGACATCTCTGGTATTGTAGTCTTATTGACTGCGGTAAAGCTAGACTGCAATACCAGGCACATCCTGTGACCGAGGTGGTGGTATTTTTGAAAGAAAGTAGCCAGTTTCACCTCTGAACGGAACCTCTGACACAGATGTGCAAGGTGCCTTATAGACATTGTGGCAAGGTCTAATAGAGCTATGCACATTACCTGGTCTCCGGCTGCCAAAGCGACTGTCGGCACCCCACCATTGCATTGTATGGCTGCCAGTGATTAGAGACAAGGAGCCCTCTCTCTCTGTCAGTCACCGAGGTGGCCACTACATCTGGGGAATTAAAGCCAGCTTCAGCCCCAGCCACTGCTGGGTGGCTGTGATCGCTGCATTTTGGGTCAACGTGATCAAGCAATGCAGCTACAGATATGTGGTGAGGGGAGTCCGTAGGGTTCCCTAGCTCAGGAGCCCAGTCACAAGTGTGACCATTGTTATGCCACTGACACTTACAGGATTGGAGGAACCTTATTGCTCAGGCAGGGAGCGATGGGAGAAGGACTCCAAAATAGCCTGCTAGCACAGGAAATTGGCTGGAGAAGAAGAACTTTGGTGTCTACTGGACCTTTAAGAAACGAGGACTAAGGGGTTGTTCACACAGGAAAAGGACAAATACCAGTCCGTTTATCCTACTGGTATTTGTCCTGTTTTTGTGCCGTGCACACGGCCGCCGGCTTTTCTCTGCGGTTTGTAGAGAAAAGCCCTCACCCTTCACATAGGCATGTTCATGTTCTGTCCGAAAACCGGACGGAAGAATGAACATGTTCTATGTTTTTCGGACCGCCGGCGGTCTAAAAAACCGCCGGGTGGAAAATCCGTGCAGTGGGATTTTCCATTAAGGTCCGTGTAAAAGTTTTTCAGATGGTTTTCAGCCTGTTTTCAAAACCGAACTGGCTGAAAGACCGTGCCGTGGGGACATGGCCTAAATGTGCAATATACAGTACGAGGGGTCCCAGCAAGAGCAGAGCAATAGTGGGCATGACGCTAAACGTGCAGGCCAGAGACTACAGAAGAATGCAGCAGCAAAGGTGAGGAGAGCCACGGCAGTGAGTGAGCATTAAAGTTTTTAAAAATATATATTTTCTTCTATATTTTTAGCTTACATAAGAAATATTATATAATTATAATTCATCTGCTATGTTCATACCGTTGTGCTACATCTTCACCTATTGAAGTCATTCTTCACAATACCAGACACTGACTTACAAGGCAAAGAAAACAACAAGCTGGGTTTATACTTTTCACATATTGTGGTGCGTGGGATGAAATCTCTCTCCAGTTTTTATTTCAACAAAGTTAAATATACAAAAAAGCCGCACAATGATGAGGTGGGAAACAGTCTGAGGATCAATTCCACATATATGGACTAAAATGGGTTTTAAATGACTGGAATGAATCATGCATTTTATCCGCTGCAAGTGTACTTGACATTTTTCATACATTGTTTTAATAAAAACCAAAGTCCTTTGGAAGAAAGTTTGGCTTTTCTTTTCTGGTTTAACCATTGTTTACATGTCAGGCACAGAGCTCTGAGTAAGCATCATTAAAGCAGAACCAGAAAGGGAATGTTTTTTGAAAAAAAAAAATGGAAAATTGTGAAATATTTAAAAGTAAAATTATTTTCAGCAGGAGCACTGGCCTGTGCTGAAGATGGACTAGGTCGTAATATCTCCCACTGATGGCAGTTTAGTTCTTTTTCTAGCAGATGATGTCTGGTTTGTGTTGGCCAGAATTCTGCATTTTTCGAATATACCACAGAGAATAACAGTGTCCTTATGCGTTAGGAAATGAAAGCTGAATTGGCATTTCCCATCGTTACCTGTTTATCTCAGGAGCGTGGTAAGATATGGAAATAACTTAATCCGAATGCACATGTCAGGTGAGGGATATCAGGTGTAGAATTATCTTTTGTTCTACTCCTATTCAATTAGTAACCTCTGTGCAAATTTGGTTAAAAAGCTTAGGAAATACACGCCACACAGGTCAGTCCGGTGCATAAATCTGTTTTATTTTCAGCAAGTTACAGCCTCATATCTCTTTCTTTGGTATATGTTAAGGATCACATGATTGGCTAGTTGGCTGTTGTTAAGGCAGATTCGAGGTTTGCATCTGCGCAGTATCTGTATCCTTCAGATGAAGAATTTCTGAAGGCCTTTTCTTCTTGCTGTAAACAGCGTTTCTGTTCCAGGGAAAGCTGTGTGGAGAATATCTGGTGAGCTTGTTAAGGATGTAATAAAAGAACAGATTATAATGTTTTCCATTAAATCATCAACTTGACATACACATCAGATGATTTTGGTTTTTGTACACAAGCCGCAGGTACACAGAGACCCCTTGTGCAGGATCAGTTTATGTCCCCTTTGTTGTCCCATATTATATCATAGAACATCTCTGTGTGTCTTAAACAATCCAACCATCAGTGTTAACCATGAAATTTAGTAGCTAAAACATTTACATGGAAAGTAATAGACAGTAGAAAGCTGCTTTACGATAATAGTGGGTGCCCTTAGTTATTGGACCTCTGTGTAACTGTAGATTTAAGTCAAGTCAGAATCTCCTCCAAAAGGTGAAGTCACCCATCTGCAGACGTTTTCTATGGATCCAACCAGCTATTTATCCAGGTCGTGTTGGCTGCAGCCCATCCAGACCTTTGGCCTAAATACCATTGTGCAAGAACTCTGCCTGCCCTAACCTTGACCTGTCTGACTACAGTTTACATCAGCTGCTTAAGTACCTTTGGGAAAGTCAACACCTCTTTGCGTAAGGAGGAAGAACTCTCAATTCCTCAGATCTTGTGTCCAAGGTCAAATCCATTCATGGTCCAGAGGATCCCCATCTTCTATAGTCATCCTTGTGTTGTACTTTGTTTTGGAACATTACAATTACTAGTTATTGCTGTTCTAAATTATAATATTTACTACCAGTTATCCTATAAAACAATATGTTTGGTAGCATTGAAGAGTTCTCAGACAGACACATACAGTGGGGCTTGAAAGTTTGTGAACCCTTCAAAATGTTTTTGATACTTCTGCATAAATTGTTGGTCTTTAATAATGATCTTGTATTTCCTCCATTTGCACACAATCTGTCTGACTGTGGATTTATGGTCCAAACTCTTCAGCGATGGTTGTGTAATCTTTTCCAGCCTGATGAGCATTTACAACTCTTCTTCTCGGGTCCTAAGAAATCTTTGCTCATGTCATGATACACTTACACAAATGTGTTTGGAAAACCAGACTTTGGAAGATGTCTCTTTTTTAAATAAAACAGGTCACCCTCTAACATCTGATTGTTATTCCATTGGTTAAAAACACCTGACTTCTATTTTACTTTCAACTGTCGGCTACTCCTAAGGCTATGTTCACACGGATTAATTGCGGGGCGTAATTACGCCCCGCAATTACGCCGTGGGGGCGGGGCCGGGCCATAGACTATCATTACTAGCGGCGCGTATACGCCGCTAGTAATTAACATGTCACTTCTCTCCCCGCTCGGCGGGTAGAGGAGACTTAATCCATAGTTCTCTATGAGAACTGTGGATTACTGTAATGACTGGGACGGATTTCAGCCCATAATTTGCGCAGTACACCGCGAATTACGGGCTGAATTACGCGCCCAAATAAGCCGTGTGAACATGGTCTAAAGGTTCACATATTTTGCCATTCACAGATCTGTAATATTGGATCATTTTCCTAAATAAATGACCAAGTCTATTTTTTCTACTTATTTGTTTGATTTGGTTCTCTTTATCTACTTCTAGGACTTTGGAATTTGCAAACCTTCAAGCATTGCTGTATTCACATAAATCCTAGATTTACAAAACAGTATATGTTACTGTCAGGTGTTCAGCAAAGCCTATTATTTGGTATATAGAGAGGTTGTACAGCTTTCCAATATAATTTCTGTATCAATTTTTCAAGAACTCTGCTTGCAGTCATTCAGTTAGAACATTGATTATAATTATTAACTTGCAGTGGTACAAATCTGACCTGGTTACTGGATGTCCACACAGGTATACTGCTTGTTATAATGCTGTTACAGGAACGATGTTGTGTAGCATGCCCAGCACTCCAATGACAGCAAGCAGAGATCTTGAAAAGTCAGCAACTGGTGCTAAAGGTAAATAAGAAAATTGCAAACCTTTTCTAGATAGAATGAATAACCAAAATTTGCTAAAACCAGAATACCTCTTCAGCAATTGTGCAGGTCTTTTGTAGAATGGAAAGTGGATATGCTACAGTAACTTTCCCCTAATTAAAATGGTCGCAGAACAGGACACAGCATATTCACTATACACTGGTCTTTCCTGAGACCTTGTATGTCGAAACCACACTCCCCATACAATGTCACAGACACTGCTGATTTGCGGATAATGTGATTGATGGAAGATCCAACCAATTATCATGAAGATTTTACTTGTAAAACCTCTCTATTAGTGAGGTGCATGTAGTGATTGATGGTCCTTAGCACCTCTCTACAGTACAGTGCGGTACTACATGTCCTGTATTGCTCTTACATGTATTAGTGAGGTGAATGCAGTGATTGGCGGTCTAGTAGCGCCTCTCTACAGTACAGTGCGGTACTACACGTCCTGTTCTGCTCTTACATGTATTAGTGAGGTACATGCAGTGATTGGCGATCTATTAGCTCCTCTCTACAGTAGTACAGTGTGGTACTAAAATTTAATAAAAAACGCTAAAAAAAACCTGCTAAGTGATACCAATGAAAACATCAGTTCATCCTGCAAAAAAAGGCCCTTACACTGCTTCGTATACAGCAAAATCAAAAAGTTGTGGTCATCAGAAGATAGTGATGCATAAATATTAATTCACACAATAAAAAACCCTTTATTTTGCTAAAACATAAAAAATATAAATTGCGAATCGCCAACATCGTATTGACCCAGAGAGTAGACCTAATATGTCATGAATATTGTAAAAAAATAAAAATAAAGAACACTACCAGAATTGCAGTATGACTCTCAAAAAACAGATTAAAAGGAGATCAGTCATGTCCTGCCAAAAATGATACAAATAAATAATCATCATGTAAAAAACAAGCCCCTACACAGCTCCATACACAGAAAAAAAAAAGTTATGGCTCTCAAACTATGACAATGCAAAATGCGATTTCTTTGTTGTTTATTTTGTTGTGTTAAAGCAGTAAAACATAAAATAATTTGGTGTCAATGTAATCATTGACCTGCAGTAAAGTGAACTTGTCATTTATAATGCATGCTGACCATTGTAAAAAAAATTAAAAACACTACCAGGATTGACGTATTTTGTTCATCCAATGAAAAGTCAACTCATCCTGCAAAAAATAAGCCTTTACACAACTCCATATACAGAACAATAAAAAAGTTATGGCTGTCAGAATAAGACGACCTAAAGAAGCTAGTTTTTACAAATGCATTTTTATAGTGTTCTTGTAGTAAATCATACAAAACTATATAAAACTGATATTGTTGTAATTATACCGACACACATAGTAAAGTTATCCTGTCATTTATAACCCACTGTAAAAATGAAACCCAAAAAACAATGCCGGAATCACAGTTTTTTTTCCCATTTTTATGACCCATTGCAACAAAACTGTGGAACACCTTTGCACCCAAAATGCACACTACAACCCTAGATGTGACCCATGAGGGGTGTTGTATCCAAGATGGGGTAACTTCTGGAAGGTTTCACCTGTTCTGGTACTTTGGGGGCTTTGCAAATGCAACATGGCACTCGCTAAAATCTGCTTTCCAAAAGCCAAATAGCGCTCCCTCCCTTGTACCCCCTGCCATGCGCCGAAAACATCAGTTTACACCCACACATAGGGTATTGCCGATCTTGGAAGGGACTGCGTAATACAGTTTGGGGTGCTTTTTACATAGGATTACTTGTAAAAATGAAACATTTTCAGATAAAACAGGATTTTATTGGATTTTTTTCACAGCCTAACATTTAAAAAAAAAATCCTTGAAACTTCTGTGGGGCCAATATCATATGGATAGCTAAAAGTATCAAAACGTTATTCCCACATAAAGTGACACATGTCAGATTTAAAAAATGGGGCTCCGACTTTGGGTGCAAAACTAAGAGTTTAAAGCGCAAGTTCATACGTTAACACCATTTTCCAATTTATGTATAGTAATACAAGTAAAGCAATGTATTTAGAAGTTGCTAAGTGTTATATAGAATAAAGGATGAAGCAACAGATCTTGAATAAATCTTATAGTACTCATATATTGTATTGTGTCTATATCTCCTATTTTATATGTGTTCAAGCAATAAAACATGGCAACAAAGATTTTGTAACTTTGTAAAGACATTATTATTCTAATACTGATCTTGAAATAAAGTTCTGCAGACATCGGAGCTGAAATCCCCCAGGAATCCTTGCTTGTTGTGTGTCTGCACAAAGTTTGGTCTGGTGAATTACATTCTAAATATGTCGTTATTATATGCATTGTACCAGTTTATCTAATCACAGGGTCTCAAACTCAGCTGTGTAAGTAGGACGCATTCCTGCAATATGATACAAATTTATTGCCCAGACCCTTACGGAGGCGGCAATGCCAAATATGTGCTCTTTTAAAAAAGAAAAAATTGTGTGATAACCATTTATAATGGGGAAGGGGTGGTGTGTGTTTTTACTTTATTTGTTACTTTTTTTTTTCCATCCAGTCACTTATCTTAATATATGACTGGATGAGTAATCACTTGATTGCAATTATAATACATTTCAGTCCCTACGGGACTGCAATGTAGTTTGGCACCGGTTAGCCCGTGCAGTCCACCGCGATCACACCTGGCGGGTGGGGGGGTGGGGGGCAAAGCAGGACACTGGTGGCCTTCTCCCTAAAAAGCCATTACTTGCTATGGTCGCTATTCGGACTGGGACAAGGTGTTCTGGTGCCCTAGGTGAATAAGGTACATATCGCCCTTTAATGGGAAATTCAGCCCACTCCATGCCTCCCTGCATCCCCTTTTCTGCCTGGGATGAAGTGGCGCTCTAGGCGGTCACCTACTTTCGCCTACACGTCGTCCCTGGTCGCTATTGACGGGGGCATCTAATGGGTTAAATGGCTGGAACTGGAGTAGACTCCGGTTCCAGGCATTACAGGAGGACACCAACATGTCTCAGGAGCTTCAGTGCCCCACAGGCTACAGATGAGAGCCTCATGGGTATATTCTCAAGTTTGTTGACTATTTCCATTTACCACCAGGAAAGAATAATTGGGCGAGTTGGATTTCAGCTTACCTGATCCTTTGTCCCAACAGGAGATGAGCCAATGGGGTCTGGCGGTGACTTTTCTCCCTATGAGCATTGAAAAAACATGTACATTTGACTGAGGGTGCATGTTCCTGGGTCTGAAGGAATATCTGTCAGGTGAACATGCAGTTAGGTGTATGGAGACCTTGCATGTGAAGAACTTATTTAGAAAGATCAACAATTTCATCCCCTGACAACACCTGGCAGGAGTCTTGGGCTAGGTTAACACTTCTTTTAAAGCTCCGCAGCAGAATATCCCTTAGGATACCATGAAAATGCATGAAAAATGGAACCCTGTATCTATCAAAAGTGGTCCATGGAAGGACAACCTGTGAACTGGTGACAGGATCATGCGCACACAAGGTTCATTGACGTACGTTAGCAGGGAAGACTTGCCCATCTGGTCTGATCCCACAGAAGAGCTACGGTACCCAAAAAGTTGCTGAAAAAATTTTAATGCTGGTTTTGATAAAAGGGGTTTTGGGGCCCACTGGGGACCACAGGTTGATCAGATAGTGGGGTTGCCCCATGCTATCTCTGCCCAAACCCACTAAATTTGTACTACAATGGGCACAAGAGGATCAGAACTTGACCTTGGAGGAATCACATTTTTTTGGGAAATTTTGGGGGGCTGGGTGTAGAATAATAACTCTGCCACACTTCAAAAATTATTTCGGAAGAACATGAGGCACAGGCCGAAGAATTCAAGGTGTTTACTTGACCTCAGAATACGCCAGATCTCAATGTGGTCAATCATCTATGGCATGTGCTTAAAAAAAAGAGAACTGGTTCATCAAGGCCGTAATCTTGATACTTAAAGAATCTGCTGCTAATGTCTTGGTGTCTGATACCACAGGACACCAACAGAGGTCTTGTGGGTTCCAAGCTTCAATGCGTCAGAGCTGTTTTTTCTTGGCGCAAGGTTACCTACAATAAAATGAATGTTATGGCTGTTTGTTGTCGATCATCATTCGGGTCAGATTTTTACACGGGTTTTCCCTTTTTTCCTTGCAGCGGTGTAAATGTTGCCCTTTGGCAGTGTCTGGATTGCAATTTTTCTTTATTCCAGCAATATGCTTCGGTTTCCCAACCAGCGGGAAAAAAGGGCAAAACCCTTTTTTCCCCAAAAAATAAGACACCCCCCAAAAAATTTAAAGACGTAGTGATTTTTTGTGAAAATTCAGATTTTGGCTGTTTATGCAGATTTTTGTGATGAAATCATACAGTATATTAATAAAAGTTGATGTTTTGTTAACCCAAAAAATGGGGAATTTTTTGTTCAGGGAAAAAAATATGACATCCCTAAAAAATAAGTTTTAAAGTCGTTTTTTGGGAAAGAAAAAAATTAATATAAGACATGTCTTTTTTTGGGGAGGAAACGGGCGGGACAAAAGGGGGGCGTTTCTAAAAAAAAAGGGCTAATCTGGAAAACCCTAAAACTGTTCTGGACAGTACCCAGGCATAATGAAATTTTACATGTTTAAAAAATACATTAGACCATATTTTGTCCTGATTTTTTTGTGCTGAGAGAGGATTTCTGCTTTTCCTTATTGTTGCAGCCCTTGCAGCTGTCTGTGCTGTTGCCCTCTCCCTGCCTGTTGCATAATCCCTCCGGCCGCCTTTAGCCTCTCATTTGTGATCCCTTCATTACCTGCCATCAATGACCGACTTCGGCTGAGGACTCAGGCGTCTGGCTGCTGCTGGGAAAGTGTCCTGAAGGCTACCTGTCATTGTGAATCATTAGAGAAGGTAGAAAACAAGCGTGGTTCATATTATGGAGCACATTTATCTTTACAAATGTGTTCCTTGATCACAGCACACGTTTTATTGGATTCCTGGTGTCACTGACATTCCTCATAGAGGGTATTAGGAGTTAATGCCCCTGTACGATCTCTGGGGCCCTGTTAAAGGTTGGGCCTGACTCACGTATATGTAAGTAGGTGTTTATATATCAATATAGTTATTATCCTTTATAGAGGCCAATTTATTCTGCATCGCTGAACAATCAGGTGAAGGATTCGGACACACACGTGTTTATACCAGGGCTCATATTCTAAGGTTCCTTTTACACGGGCCAAAAACTGCTCGTCTACACCGCATTGGACAAAATACAACCTGAAAACCAAATCCTGAAATTATTCATAAAGCTGGGTTTTTTTGTCCACTGCCTGTCAACAGCTGCTGAAAAAAACGGCCGTTTTTTGGTGCGTTTTGCAATTTTTGCGCTTTTTTTGGTGCTGTTTTGCAGAGATGCACAGCAATAGATTTGCTATGTATGGATATGTTCACACGGTGTCTTGTGGTGCGTACCTGTGCGCACCACAAGATGCTGTGTGTTTAGAAGAACATTCAATTTCATCATCCCTGCTGCGTATACACCGGAAAGAAGTGACAAGTCACTTCTTACCCTTGGCGTTCAATACATGGCAGGGAAGACGGAGGGGAATCATAGCTCTCTATGAGAGTTATGATTATTGTGATCACAGGACGTATTTCGGGGCCTATTGCGGCGCAATTCTGCCCCAAAATACGTCCTGAAATAAGCCTTGTGAACAGTGTCGGACTGGGGGATCTGGGGCCCACAAGGGAATTGATCTTGGGGGCCCACCCTACTGTACATAAAAATATTACCGGCCTCTCGGACATAAACGCGCCCATTTTACCACATAATACAGTGTGAAAAACAGAATTGTATGGTGTAGTACAATAGCAAGTGAGTCACACATTTGTCAGTCTAAAATATCATAGACACATGGCTTATTAGCTCCATGCATATCTCCCTCACACACATTCAATATCCCCCTCCACCCACATACAATATCCCCCTCCACCCACATACAATATCCCCTCCACCCACACACAATATCCCCCTCCACCCACATACAATATCCCCTCCACCCACATACAATATCCCCTCCACCCACATACAATATCCTCCTCCACCCACATACAATATCCCCCCTCCACCCACATACAATATCCCCCTCCAACCCACATAACAATGCTCCCTCCACCCACATACAATATCTCCCTCCACCCACATACAATAACCCCCTCACACCCACATACAATATCCCCCTCCGCCACAACAATATCCCCCTCCACCCACATACAATATCCCCTCCACCCACATACAAATCCCCCTCCACCCACATACAATATCCCCTCCACCCACATACAAATCCTACCCTCCACCCACATACAATATCCCCCTTCACCCACATACAATATCCCCCTCCACCCACATACAATATCCCCTCCACCCACATACAATACCCCCTCCACCACATACAATATCCCCCTTCACCACACATACAATATCCCCCTCCACCCACATACAATATCCCCCCCACCCACATACAATATCCCCTCCACCCACACACAATATCCCCCTCCACCCACATACAATATCCCACTCCACCCACATACACTATCCCCCTCCACCCACATACAATATCCCCCTCCACCCACATACAATATCCTCCTCCACCCGCATACAATATCCCCTCCACCCACATACAATATCCCCTCCACCCACATACAATATCCCCCTCCACCCACATACAATATCCTCCTCCAATAGTCCACATACAATATCCCCTCCACCCACATACAATATCCCCTCCACCCACATACAATATCCCCCTCCAGCCCACATACAATATCCCCTCCACCCACATACAATATCCCCTCCACCCACATACAATATCCCCTCCACCCACATACAATATCCCCTCCACCCACATACAATATCCCCCTCCACCCGCATACAATATCCCCCTCCACCCGCATACAATATCCCCCTCCACCCGCATACAATATCCCCTCCACCCACATACAATATCCCCCTCCACCCACATACAATATCCCCCTCCACCCACATACAATATCCCCCTCCACCCACATACAATATCCCCTCCATCCACATACAATATCCCCCCTCCACCCACATACAATATCCCCCTCCACCCGCATACAATATCCACCACCCACATACAATATCCCCTCAACCCACATACAATATCCCCCTCCACCCACATACAATATCCCCCTCCACCCGCATACAATATCCCCCTCCACCCACATACAATATCCCCTCCACCCTCATACAATATCCCCCTCCACCCGCATACAATATCCACCACCCACATACAATATCTCCCTCCACCCACATACAATATCTCCCTCCACCCACATACAATATCCCCCTCCACTCACATACAATATCCCCCTCCACCCCACATACAATATCCCCCTCCACCCACATACAATATCCCCTCCACCCACATACAATATCCCCCTCCACCCACATACAATATCCCCTCAACCCACATACAATATCCCCTCCACCCACATACAATATCCCTCCACCCACATACAATATCTCCCTCCACCCGCATACAATATCCCCCTCCACCCGCATACAATATCCACCACCCACATACAATATCTCCCTCCACCCACATACAATATCCCTCCACCCACATACAATATCCCCCCCCTCCACTCACATACAATATCCCCCTCCACCCACATACAATATCCCCCTCCACCCACATACATATCCCCTCCAACCCACATACAATATCCCCCTCCACCCACATACAATATCCCCTCACCCACATACAATATCCCCCTCCACCCACATACAATATCCCCCACCCACATACAATATCTCCCTCCACCCACATACATATCCCCCTCCACCACATACAATATCCCCTCCACCCACATACAATATCCCCCTCCACCCACATACAATATCCCCCTCCACCCCCATACAATATCCCCCTCCACCCACATACAATATCCCCCTCCACCCACATACAATATCCCCCTCCACCCGCATACAATATCTCCCTCCACCCACATACAATATCCCCCTCCACCCACATACAATATCCCCTCCACCCACATACAATATCCCCCTCCACCCACATACAATATCCCCTCCACCCACATACAATATCCCCCTCCACCCACATACAATATCCCCCTCCACCCACATACATTATCCCCCTCCACCCACATACAATATCCCCCTCCACCCACATACAATATCCCCCTCCACCCACATACAATATCCCCCTCCACCCACATACAATATCCTCCTCCAATAGTCCACATACAATATCCCCCTCCACGTTTCCCTTGGTCACCTCACCACCTTCTAAAATAAACACCAGCATCTGGTTACACTGGCAGAGATGTGCTACTGATGAACAATTTCAGCGCTGCTTAAAAGACGCAACAATCGGCCACTGTTTGCTCATTTGTCCGCTGATCACAGGACAGGTATCGGGAGGGAGCAAATGTTCCTACAAATGCTCCTTTAGTCATTATTCGGACCATGCAAAATGCCCATTAGGTTTTCTGCACACAACCATACTCATGGTCTACATTGCACAAATGCCAAACAAGCTCCCATATGTTTCCTATTCTTCTTTGTAAAACATTTGTAGTTTGCTCCACTCCATTCTGTATGACAGAGACTTGCTTCAAGAGAATGCAGTGCACCGTAGTGCGCCTCCCACAGTCATGTGCATGAAGTGCAGAGAAGGAAAAATAGATAATTGTTCATTTTACTTTACTCTTCTTTGGACAATCCGTTTTAGAAGGGCTGATCACAATGCTGGGTTCAATTCCCCTGCAGCACCTCCCATGGGGAAAGCAAGCATTAAAGGGGTTGTCTGGTTCTTTTTTATATATGAATTTGGCGGGGTATGTGTGTACTTGTGTTTATATACTTTATTAATGGGTTTAGTGTGTTTTAAACATATGTTTTAACAGTAATGTGCATGGTAGTAGGTGATGAGGTTCAGAACGTCATCCCTTACTGCTGCATACAATATATCAGAGTCGGCCAGCCTGCTGACTTTATGCACACATGCGCTAGTTAGGAGGCTATCGCTTCTATAGGGCAGCTCTGCTTCAGTGTATGTAGCAGTAAGGGATGACGTCCCGAACATCATCACCTGCCATACACATTAGGGTGAGTTCACGCGGCGTCTTTGGGGTGTATAGCGGTGTGTACTGTGTGCACCACTATACACCGGGTGTTTTAGAAGTACGTGCTGTGCCGGCTCCCATAGAACTTCACTGTCTCCGGCGCTTGAGTGCAAGGAATTAGTGACATGTCTATTCTGCGTCAGAGAAAATGGCAGGTAATCATAGCTGTCAAAGAGAACTATGAATTACCGTATTTGTGGGGTGTACTACGGGCGTATTTCAGTGAAATTTACTTATATAAAACCCTTTGTACATACCCTTAGGCTATGTCTACACAACGCACAAAAATGGCCATTTATTCAGCATTTTTCGTTTTCTAAAAACGCTAAAAAACAACTGAAAAGAGGTCCCATAAACTTTAATAGTAAAAACGTTCTGTAGTCTCCATAGAACCTTTTTTTCTACTAGTTTTTTCTGCTGGTTGTTTTTTGAAACGTTGCAAAAAAATACAGAGCAGAGCAGAAAATTTACTATTGGAGTATATGTAAAGTGCTGGACGTTTTTTGGCACGTTTTTTGCAGAAATTCACAGCAATTATAATGCTGTGCATTTCTGCAAAAAATAAAGGATAAAAAAGCACCCAAAAGGTGCCAAAAACCGTTCTTTTTTGAGCTGTTTTGACATGCACTGGACAAAAGACTCAGGGCGACATGTCCCGACTCGCCAATGGCAGCTTTTTGGTCTATGTTGCGCTAAAACCCCTTTGGACGCCATATTTTGTATGTAAAAGAACTGTCGTAAACCAAAACTAGGCGCGTTATACACCGGGCCCGACATTTTGTAATGCAAAATATGTTGCACTGTGCGCTCCCGTCACGCAATGCGCCTATTGAGGCGCATTACATATGTTATGCGCCTCCGTCGGGGAATGCGCCTCGATAGGCGCATTGCATATACTACCAATGATATAATATGCGCCGCAAGTTGTGCAATGCACCTTTTTTGATGTGATGCACCTTTTTTGGCGCCTTTTTAGGCACGTTAAGGTATTCCTGACGCCAGATTTGAGAACGTATCAGACTTTGAGACGCACTTTACACTGATTTAATGCGCTGAAAACTGGCATGGATACGCCACTTTTCGGACATGTCGCCCTCAGTTTTATGAACGGTTTTAGGATTTGGTTTTCAGTGAGTTTTTTGTCTGATGCAGTGTAGACCTATCATGTTTAATTCACACTAAACACATTAATAAAGATATAAACACTCTGCTTTGGCTAATAGAAGAGACTCTAGAATAAGCTATAAGGTAGAGGATCTGGAGAAGCGTATCCCTTCCTGAAAAACTAAATTTTCTCTAACAGAGTAAATGAAAGTAGGTCTACAAGGCTGGAGGTAAACAATCGCTTGAGTTGCATTTAGTAATTTCCATGCTGTCAGTTTCCATTTACTTGTTTCAGATGCTTCTGTCAATTTCCGATTATTCAAGAACTAAACTAAACTGCAATTTTGGGTGAACAATGCAACAGATTATAAACCAGAAGATGTGAAAGGAAAGTCCAGAGCCTTCTTATGAGCCAGTCCCCGGCCTTCAGAGATATACAAGACTCGAAATTTCAAAGTATTCAGAAAAGTATAAGGCCATGTCTACACGGCACTGATTTCGGGTCCGACTGTAACCAGTGCCCCATAGACCACAATAGAAAATCCGAGCTGCTGTCTACATAGCACAGGTGTTCTACTGTAGGATTTCTAAACCGCCAGCCCTCCGTCGGAGTATAGAACATGTTCCAGCGGATTTCCAGTGGATTCCCATACAGTCAATGTACTGGGCTGGAGGAAATCTGAAAACCGCCTGCGTTTGTACACGTTTTTTTGCCGCGATACGGTGAAGATAAAATCCCATCGGATTTCTGACGGTATTTTAACTTATGTCATGTAGACAAAGCCTAAAGGGGCCACATAGGAGTTGAAAAACATGACTGCTTTCTTCCAAAACCGCACCACTCCTGTGTCTGGGCTGTGTTATATACTGTAGCTTTATTCATTCAGAATGGGGCACACCTACAATACCACACTATGCCCCTGGCAAAAGTGCCGCTGTTCCTGGATAACCAACATAGCGATTTTTTTTATGTTCATTTTAGGAGGCTGCAGTATTATTGGGTGAATGCACAGGGGGGGGGAGGATTGTTATGGAACTTACTGCTTATATTTCTGCGTTAACTTAAATGGGAGAAGGAAAATCCACAGAAAAGGTTTATCTGCTATTACTGCAGATTTTGCCTTCTACAAGTCAATGTAGAAAAAGTCACATTAAAATCCGCAATAAACCTACACCAAAGTCCACAGCAAATCTATCCTGTGTGCATCAAAGGGATTGTTCATGTCCTAACAAAAAATTATATTATGTTCCTGGAGCCAAATAAAAAAAAAATCCCTACACCTTCCCCCAATGGCGTGTTCCATCACCGCGTCTCTCTGGTCTTCTGTTTACATTCTGCTACATCCAAATGGGGACGTCACCGCTGCTGCCCCCGATTGGCCAAGGAGTGGAGAGTAATTATTTTTTGGGTCTCGGGATCATAATATTATCACCACCACATGGACAACTGGTTTAAATTGAAATATGTTTGATAAGCACAACCCTTTTCCATATGCTCTTTTAGAGTATGTTCACATGGCGTCTTTGTGCGTGTAATTGCCCGCATATTTTGCTTTATATGCAGCAAAATGCGTGCCGCAATTACGGTAATGTATAGCTCTCATAGAGAGCTATGGATTACACGTCGTCTCCCCGCACGTACAATAATCGACGTGTCAACTGCTAGCGGCAATTACACGCTGCTGACAATGCATGTCTATGGGGCCGCGTGGTTCCAAAGCACGGCGTATTGTGGCACATACTAGAAAAAAGGAAAACCCGCTTGCACTCACAATCAATAAAAATTGAAAAATGTGCTTTAGGCCTCATTCACATGATGGGTTTGGCCACGGGTTCGGCCGCGACTTTCGCCGCAGTTCCCGCGGCCAAACCTCGTCCTAACCTCGCCGCGGGCACTGGGCGTGGTCGCAGGTGGGGCATGGTTTGGGGCGCGGCTTGCGGAGAGGGTTTGCCCCCATGCAAATTAGTAGGCAAGAATTGACAGGAGAGTTCACACACACGCGCGGCAGCCGCGGCCAAACCCGCGGCATGTGAATATTAACACGGTTTCCAATAGGAAACCATGTTAATAAAGTAGGCGGAATTTGGCCGTGGTGTGAACAGGGCCTTATTTCAGTTCCAAGGCAACGTTTTAGCTCGTAGTATAACTGAGCTATGTGCATGCATGAACCGCGGCAGGTTTAGCTTCGAGCTTGCGTGATATTTGGGTATGTGACATTCGCGATGAGGCTCAGCAGACGCCGAGACGTGCTGACAGTTCTGAGAGGAAATCTTTATTCATAGTGTAAGGAGGAGCTCATCTAACCTCTTTATTATTATGCATATCATTAAAGCCATGTCCCCACGGCACGGGTTTGTGGACGGTTTTTCAGACGGTTTGCGGTTTTGCAGACCGTCTGAAAAACCGGCCGCAAACTAGCACAAGAGGGCTCTATGATGGGGACTGCTGCACGGGTTTTCCGCCGGCCGCCCGAAAAAGTTTGAACATGCACATTCTTCTGTTCGGTTTTCGGACAGAATATGTGCATGGGAATATGGGGAGGGCTCTTCTCCGCTCATCGCGGAGAAAAGCCGTTCCACCGGCAACTAGTATTTGTCCTCTGCCGTGGGGACATGCCCGAATTATTCACGATTGGTCACACATAAAGAGAGTTATATATATGCACTATTTATAAATTACACATTTTCATGCATTGGTTTTTGTGTGTACACGCTTGATTGTCACTATGTGTGTTTGATCATGTATTTTGATTTTTCACTATATGAATTATATATTAAATATTTGCATATTTATGAGCACTTTTCCTATAGAACAATATGGCTGCCACTCATTCACTGCTTGAGAAAGGCTCTAATGTGAGCCGAAACGTTAACTTGGACATGAAATATATATATATATTATATATATATATAATATATATATATATATATATTGGTAGGGTGCTGCCTTTTTCCTATTTTTGCGGCACGTACTATACGCGCCACAATAAGCCGTGTGAACATACCCTTAGAAAACACATGGCTGTAATGGACAGGAAAGCCACTAAGATAGGACCCTGCTCTGGATAACGCGGCCTGGCCATATCTTATATTTAATCATTCAATACCTTTTACTAAAATTATTTTGCCAAATACAAACATAATTTTGTTGCATATTACAAAATGATCAGCGATAGCAACAAATATAGTCACAGAGCAGAGGACAAAGAAACCTATTAAAAAAGATTAAGTGAGAAACCTACAGAATAAGCGAGGCTATTACAGTATTATTTCAACTGCAGCCAAGTAATATTTTGTGTCACGAGGCTGCTTTCCCCACAAAATCAGGTTCCAGATACCAGACCTACAATGACTACACAACCCCTTTAAGGGTATATCCGTATCAGGTGGACTACTGTGGATTTTCTGCACTGAATTCTGCAGCAATTCTGCAACATTTAAAGCAGCAAAATTAATGCTTAAGCTAAAATTCTCATCTCATCACGGCAGAAAATAGAATGCACAAAATCCATTCAGATATTGGCCTGTAGAGCAGATTTTTAATCTAGAGCATATACATTCATGTTGCAGATACAATGGGATTTACTAGAGATTTTCCCTATTGACTTCAAGTATAAATCCACAATTGTTGCAGCTTTTTCCTGCAGAAATGCTGGGGAAATGCTGCAAAATCTACAATTGAAGATTTTAAACATATTAATGTTTTCTTTTTCAATATACATAATCCACAACAAATCTGCACCAAAATCCTCAATTTGGGGAGGTTTTGCTATAATCGATTTATGTGTGGAAACTGTGGATTTTCTGTTGCAGAACTTTTTTTCCATAGCAGGGCTTACAAATCTCGATATATGAGTGCAGAAAATCTGCAGAGTTTCTATCCCAGGTGGACATACCCTTAGGCCATGTTAAAGGTATTCTGGGACAAATTTCACCGAAATTTACGCGCCGAAGTGCGCCAATTACGGCTAAATTTCCATCCCGTAACTAGGGTAAGCACAGTTCTCATAGAAACTATGCATTACTCTCCTCTTCCCCCTCTGGGCGAATACCCCGGGGGGGGATAATTGACAGGTCACTTTCTAGCGCGTTCGCCCCTACTTTTACTGTCTAGGGGCCGGCGAAGTGCGGCCCCCCCTGCTTACCCCCCCCGCTCCCGGCCCCGCCCCCGGGCCACAGGGCGAATTGGGGGGCGGAATTACCCCCCCGCAGTTAACCCGTGTAAAAATACCTTAGAGCACACATGTCAAACTGTCCCTCCAGCTGTTGGGAACTACAACCCCCATGATGCATTTATATAATCTAAACAGGGGGCATGGGGGAGTTGTATTTCCCCCAAACAGCTGGAGGGCCGCATTTGACACCCCTCCCTTAGGGGGAGCCCAAGGAAAAAAGTTTCTTATTTACGTGAAGTTTTAATTCCAGTGATGTGGACGAACTCTTTGAGGATGCCCTAGACTAGGATTTCTTTACTTTGTACTTTAGTGCTGATTCATACAGACAGGAGCGGACCCCTGCAGAGAACAGATGGAACATACAAGACTTCCTAAGTTCTTCAGCTAAGTGATATAACCGGTCATCTGACTTCCAAAAATGGATAATGGGGTAACTGCAGACCCGTGGAAATTCCTTGTAGATGTTGTGGAAGGAAAAGGAGGAAAAATGCAGAACTGAGGTCCCTCCTCCCCCCTCCAAAAGCAAGAAATGGGATAGTGAGGGGTTTAAACAGCAGGGGCTCCAATGTCAAAGCAATCAAGCAAATTAATGCTGTGCTCCCAAGTGGTCATGGTGCATGGGTGAGAATGATCGTGGGAAAAATCGGACACTCTGTTTTGGGTTTGGTTTTAACCCCCAAAAGGGATTGTTCAAGTTTTTTATGCAAAAATAACCATATAAAGCTTTGATTCCTGAATCTGGGTTTTTTTCCTTTTTTTCCCAAAACATTGACATAAAGGATTTCACAGGATTTTTTAAAGAAAAATTGCCAAACGTTCTACTTCCTTCATTTTTAGATCTCTGTTTTTCTTTTAATGAATGGAAACTCTTTATATCCAAAGTTAAAACCCTTAGGAGGCGTTCACCGACGTAATTCAAGCCACGACTGCAAGCTTCAAGGGAATTTTCATCAAAAAAAAGACAAATTGTTTTTAATCCCTTTTTTTTTGTTAAACCATTTTATAGGAATTTTTGTTAGTTATTTTTAATTTTCCATATCACTTTTTATATTTTTTAATAATTTTTAAGCCCTGCGGGTTTTCATTTGGCCACTTGGCCCCTTTTTTGCACTGCTTTAACAGCAGTCAAAGAGTGTTTTTGAGTAGCTCATGACATAGAGTCTTAAGACTGACTCAGCCCCCATTCACTTTATAGGGGGTTTTTTTAGTCATGCCTGTGACCGGGGGAAAAAGCACTGTGCAGGGAGGTGAGGAGGAGCTGGACTATCTCCTCTTGTGACGGGGTGGATCCTTGTTATCTATTCACACTGGTGTCTCCTTTAGTTTGACTCTCTTTTGTGCTGATAATCAGAATAACGAGAACTTTCTTTACGAACTTTAGGCCTTGGGGCCAAAAGTAAAAACGCAGGGCTTAAGAATTTTTTCAAAATATTTAAAGGATATGGAAAATTTAAAAAAAAAAATTATAACAAAAAATTCTAAAAAAATGGTTTAACATAAAAATTGTAGTTAAACAAAACTATGTTTTATACACTTCCCTTTTAAATTGTTTTTTGGGGCTGTTAGTTACAACTTGCAAACGTGATTTTAAGGAAAAAAAGTGCACAATGGGGCCCCAAAGGAAATTCGCCCCTTTTAACCTGAAAGAATTGACGCAATTCTTTTCAGGATGTGAAAAAAAAAAGAGCAGTGATTGACAGCAGTTTTTTACAATACAATATGAAAATATTGTCACCCCCGGAATTTTGTGTTTTCCCGAATCTCATACTTTATTTATCAAAAAGAGTTTCAAATGAAATAGAAAATTCCAGACATTGACAAGGTTAGAAATAATATTTTATTTTAAATAAAAATTTTCTATTTCAAACTTTGCTTTTGTCAAAAAATGCCCCTCTGCAGCAATTCCACATTTTCAGACCTTTCCTTTTAGTGTTAATTTTTGAGGTAAACTGGGAAATTTTACCCCCATGCTTCCCGAAGCCCTCCCCCAAAATTGGGTTGGTTTGATGGGGCCCTTTTTTCACCTTGGGCCCAAACGCTCCCAAACACTCAATGGGGGTTTGGGTCTGGTGACTGCGCTGGCCACTCCTTTACGATAAATACCACTGCCGCTTCTTCCCCAAATAGTTCTTGGATAAATTTTGGGGGTTGGGTTTGGGTCATTGTCCTGTTGCAGGATGAAAAATTGGCTCCAATCACGCGCTGGGCACAGGGGATTGGGGGTTTTTAAAAGGAGGATAGCCTTCCTTTTTCAAAAACCCTTTTCCC